>JAQGAP010001977.1:0-17028 GCA_034697805.1 Orchesella bifasciata | reverse complement strand
GTTTTCAGGATTAATCGATGAAGGTTTGCTAAGTAATTCATTATGAACCTGTTGTTTTTGAGTTGATATATCAACATTAATATGTATAGCGTTGACTTCTTAAAGATGAAATACATTACTTGGCACGCTACAAATTTGTAGATGGTGTAATAATTTGAACACGTACCCTATATCAAGAAAATTGATTTGCATTACAAAGATGAAAAGAATGAACGGATTGTTATTGCTTTTTCACTCATCTTGTGTTTTTCATACATTCAATACAAGTGAAGCGCATGCATACGCAAAAAAGCATGCGCCAGCCTCATAGTTTTTAATTAATTGCCCTCTGGACATTCTGCTATTGAAAACCAAACAAGGTTAACATTGATATTTTTAAATCATTTTTCATTGCCAATAAAAATATAATAACTTAAATATCATCAAAAAGGAGTGATACACTTGAAAAAGAAAAATCTGTTTGTATACTGTAAAACTTCCTGGTTGCTTTGCAATCAATCTTATGTCGAATATTATCAATAATGAATCAAATTTATTTTCTTACATTCTTTGTACATAAAACTCCATTCATTTTGATCTCAGTTAAGATGTGTCGATCTATAAAACGAGTGAACTCTTGCCTTTTGACAACGTAGCAGACCATTTGAGGTCTTATTGTCAAATAAAAACATGATAGCCAACGTAGTCCATCCATTTATCGACCTAACATGAAATAAAATAATATATCTCATCAAAAGTTGTCAGTCTACGGCGTATACCTTGCAGTCGTGCGTCACTCCAATTTCGCATCATATAACTTACAAAATCTCAAAAGAGTTTGGTGTTTTGTATCAAACACGGAATGTTCATTTAACTGTAAGACTTCCCGACAGTCTGCAGTATAAAATGATAGCTTACTAAAATATACACGAGTACAGCTTTGCCAAGCAAAGTAATCACAACAAATTTACATCTTGAAATACTGTTTCAAAAACTCACAATAGATCATCACCATCATGAATTTATTCAAAAGTTCAACTTTCCTGCTAATATCATCATTGCTCCTAACTGACTGCCGCGGGGTAATCGTAGAGTTGTATACAGGACCTAATTTCAGCGGTAGGTGAAAATAAAATCTATTTTTAAAAACCCATAGAAATTTTAATAAAAATAAAAAAATATTATTTGTGCTTTTTCAGGTGCTATGCATGAAATCCAATCTTTTGCAAACTGCACGGATTTGCCAGTCGGGCTTCAAAATTTTAATGGTTCTATAAAATCCAGAGGGTGTTTAGCTGTATTTAAGAGCTCAGAGTGCCTGTGGGGTGGATTCGTGGTTCGAGAAGAGGAAAGTCATTTGAGTGAATTAGAATCCAAGTATCTACATGATAAACGGCAGAATTACAACATAAACTCAATAAGAGATTGTAATGAGCTGGAAAATGGACCGGAAGTCAATTTGGATGTTTCCTGGTCGAGGTATTCAACTGATTATTCAGGAGAAGAGGAAAATTACCGGAATAATACCTGTTACTGCATCAAATTGCCATCTATGTAGGATATTTGAATGATTCCCATTTAGGCAAATCATCCAGTTCTGACTCTCAGTCAGAGACTCTAACCTTGAAGACCAATTGAACCTTGTTCCTTTCCTTTACCTATATCTTAGCTACACAACTTTTATGTTCTTATTCTGGATTTAGTCTTTGTAGAATAAACTACTAAAACCTAAACCCCGTTTGCGTGCATTCATGCTCTCTAAGCATCTCATATTCTAACATACACTCGCATACATTTCAATCTAGTAGTGGCTACGATGTTTATGTAAACGTACATGTAAATTGCTTTAAAGTGTATGAAAATGAGGATTGCACAGGGGAGCCCTTTACAAAAGTGCATGGAATACATGGTAGTTTTCCCGACAGAGGGAGGTCAGTAGAGCGCTGCGATAGACCAACACACTGTTATTGGAGGTGAGCATTTATTGTCCTATTTATCTAAAAATCTAGTATAATCAAAAATTAATTCTACATGAAAAGATCAAATTTATAAACCAACATTTGGAAAATTTTAGACTGAACGCCACCGTATTTGCGATTGAGCCAAATTACAACACATCCAATCTTTTGGGGTCGATTCGAGACAAGGAAACCTCGGTCAGGAAGACATTTACAAACAACGGGAGCGCAGCAATAGAGCGCGTTTACAAAGTCAATGAGAGTGTATGGGAGAAGGCCAGCTTCCAGTTTTCCGATGCTCTCTACCCAATCAACTCAATCAGTTTGGAAGGAGAAGCTGAGAAGGTGTTGAGATTTTCCATTCCATTTGTCTCCCAGGCATCTGAAACATTACGAACGAATTTAGGAAAAGATTCTGGAAACGAAACAAAGTTGAGGTATCACACTTTAATCGAAAAACAGTTCAGAATCCACAAAAATCTAGTTGTGCCCCAGTGCACAAAATATAAAGTGAGTTCGGTAATAGAGATGGTAGAAAATATTGAAATAAATTACAAAGTAATGCTTACTATCACCATCACCGGTGCAAATACAATTACTAGAAATTTGACGAGACATGAAATCAAAGAAAGTTTTGAAAAGTTTGATGAAACTCAAATAAAGTTTTTAGATGGACATGAGCAAGCCAATAATTTTACAGTTGTTGCTGAAACGACTGCAAAACTGATGTTGGATTATGGTCGTAATGCCGTTGTTTCCGCCGCAGGGGTACCAATACTTGATTGTCATGTACGTCACAAACAGTGTAGTTTTGAGTGCAAGAGATAAATATAATAATTCAAGAGAATGTAAAACTTCGTGAGAAATAATACTTTACCAAAAGAACCAATGTTTTATGGACGAAATAAAACGTTATATATAAATACAATCATTATCAATGAAACCAAGTAATTGGGCTGCAGAATTTTTTAACAGAGATGTTTATTCATTTCAAGTCATTTTTTAAAAGGGGAGCTCATTTATCCACCAGACAATTTGCGTCACAACACCAAATTACATTAACATACATATATACTTGTCTGTATAGAAGTACATTCCATTCATTTCTTGACGTCCGTAACTTCTCCAGTACTCTATGCCGCTCGTCCAACTAAATTTGTATTGATGACTTTGCGAGAAGTTTATATGTATAGTTACATTCATTTACAACGTCCTTGTTATCTTTGATATCACGCACATTTTTAACAATCAGCATTTTGTGATAGAAAGATTGAGAGTGAGCAAACGCTCACTATTCATGAACTTATGCTTCAATAATATTGTTCAAGAGATATGCTCAAGTTATGAGAAGAAGGGTATCATACAACCACACACAAACAAACGGTGAGCTGGGTCTCTTTTGTCGTAAAAGTATATAAAAAGTAAAAAAATGTTTGGTTTATCAAAAGCTATGAATCTTCATATTTCCCTCAAAAAGGGTGATTTATTTGATTTATTGGTTTTTGATTACATTGCAGACGCTATCAATATTACTTTTGCTGCATGATAGCATGATCGTAGATTACGTATTTACCCAGTACATAATCCTTAATGAGTAAAAATTTGCTATGTTCATCATCTCGCATGCTGAAGTTTATAACGGCATTTTACTACGTGGTTTGTGTGAACGAATATTTTCGAGACCGGAATGCCTGGAAAAATATGAATTACCACTGTCGTTGTGTTGTTCACTCATCCTCAACAAAATTAGAGCTCTACTTCCTGTTTCTCTGCTGAAAGTATGCAAAAAACGCTGATATGAACCTTGTTTTAAATATTTGTTGTTTGTGAAAATGCTTGCAGTTTCCTTGTTTATTTTATTATTACAAGCAGTTTACGTATGGTTTTTCCAATGACAAGTTGATGTGCTTCTGCTCACATGAAATACGAACTGCATCCCAATCGACAAAGGTCGTAGTACTCGCAGCGAATTCGAACACCCATTTTGCAGTTTTATACCTACGAGATTGCTCGCTAATTGTGCAGGGATCGTGTTCTAGTTGTCGGCCTAAATCATAGCAAATTAGAAAGCTATTTCGTAAAGAATTGTCTCATAATTCGCGACGGTGTATGTATGTCACACAGCGATTTCGTACTAATCTTCCCCACTTTGTGTTATTAACGCTTTAGTTTGGTATTTTTTTCCGTTTTATCCACCCAAAAAGAGGAATATTCGCACATTGCTTGGAATCATAAAAAATAATGATTTGAATGATAAATCATCTACAGATATTACTTCTTAACAATCAGTTAATTAACAAATTTGTGATAAGCAATGCTGAATGTAGTTCTCAATCAACAATCAGCAGGAAAGGCTTTAAACAAGGTGAACTAACAGCTAAAATAAATTCATCCATTGGTCACTTGTGATGTTAAATTAAACATTATTTCATGAAGAATACTTCGTAAACTCGCCGGTTTCCAACAAGACAGTTAGTAACCACTAACCGAACAAACTAATGAATACTTCAATGCGCAATAAAAGTCTATACATCTTTCAACAGTAATGTTTGACACACTGGCAATTGATTGTAAACATCTAGAGCAAACCGACTAAACTATCACAGTCTAGGTTATAATCTAGAAGGAGCGTTTCCAGATTTCGTACCACTAACACCACGATACCTCAACGATTTTCTACCAAGCCTGAAAATCGCGAACTTATTAGAAACAATTCTACGAACATCAACGATATGTCAATTGGGATATAATCCGCATTGGTATTTGATGTTCTGTTTTGAACAAAATAAAACTATTACATGCGTAAATAGGAATACCCATGCCATTTACAGGAAAAATGCAAAAATAATTTGTAAACTGCTTCAGAAGTGGAATTTTTGTCATATTTGTATTCACATCAAGGCATTGGAATAAAAGAAAATAAAAGTATAAAGTCAATATTAAACAACCTACATTTACCATACAAGTCCAAAACAAGGAATTCAGTTAAATGATGACATGGAACATGTTTCCTAACCACAGCTATTAAACCATACAAAAACTACGTGACCAAAATAAGTAAATAAAAAATACGTTGACAAGTTTAGTCAATAATTCACAAGTCTTCAGAATATTTTCCTTAAACCAGCTATAAATAATTATTTTGACCTTATAAACACCGCACCCAAATGTAGTGTAAAAATCAGTTTTCGTACAGCTCCTTGACAACACAGTTCAACTCTAGCCAAACATTTCTCGGTGTTAATTGCATGTTAAAATCAACATGTTTGGAATAGTAGCACAGTTAATTCTGTGCTCATATTTCGTGCTTCAAAATGTATCGCCAAGTTTTCAAACACCCTCAAGGATAATATTAGATATTACAAAACCGATGAATGCATTGAAAGAGGGTAAAACTTCAAAAGAGGATTTCCTTGCGACGATTTCTTCTTCCAAAAAATGTCCTGACTCATCGGAATTGGCATTTTTTTACCAGCTTGGTAAGAACATGAGCAAAAGCTTTGATTTTTATGTTTTAAATATTAACTGAAAAAATGTATTATTGATAGATGCGGATCTGAGTCACTTTGACAATTCTTCAGGGTCAATAAAAAACGCTGTCCGCGAGATATGGAATGTTTCGTATATTCTTAACGAAACTTTAGCTACAACTTCAACTGTACAACTGATTACAAATTTCCCGTAAGATTAAGGCATATAGAAACCTGTCAAATTCCTGAAAGAGTTCATTGTGAATCCTAATTTAAAATACATGTTGAAACATTTTCCGTCAGGTCCGGTAAAGGCCTACTTAATGAACTGAATAGTACTGCCTGGAAAGAGACCTATTATTTCTCAAAAATTCAACTCACCATTGTAATCAATCCAATGATTCGCAATGACTCTGACCACAAAACTGAAGATTGGATTCGGTTGTTCAAGATGCCAGTTGTTCGCCATATATTTGGCATCTCGAAAAGTCAAAACCTGCGACTTGGACTCGCGACTTACGATACTAATGGATTTATTGGAAGAGTTTTTCGGAATGGAATGGATTTGCATACATCAGACGTTACATTTCTGACTTACACTAAATACTTGGAAACCTCTCTGGAATTAGAGGACAGTTTTAAATTTTTTCAAACGCAAGTAAAGACTAACACTACATTTTCGGCATTGGAGATTGCTTACCATCCCATGGTTTCTTCTGACAGCTTCACCGAAATGTATGGTTATAACATCCATGGAATCTATAGCAATGTGCAAGGTACAAGTGTCATTTTAGAGATTCCTGATGAAAACAATCAGATGTACATGAACCAGAAGTTTTCTGTAATACCATACCTCACCTCCATGCCAGAAAGAGCGCCCACTACAGGTATTTCCTTGACAACGCCCCTGCTAATGGCTTTAGAGGCATCAAACAAAGGATTTAACACCGTTTTACTGAGCAATAGTAAGAATATCTGAGCATCTTAATTATATTACACGCTTAACATAAAAAATTGAAAGTTATATTATTGTTTGTACAAGGTCAATGGGTACAACTGAAATCAGAAGGAGTCTTCAACTTGCTCCGAAGATTCAAACCAGCAGCAACACAACTAGGAATCATACTCGATTATTCGGAGGAACCAATCAGCTCAATTAATCAATCGCTTTTAAATACATTTGATGACAACCAAATTGTTCCTAAAGTGGAAGCCCTTGTGTTCAAACTAGCCGACAATGAGTCCGAATCCTACAGCATTGATTTGAGCAATGTAAAAAATCTACCTACAAAACCAAAAATTGGGTGTTCGTTAAGAAATTTGTCTTTTTTTGACTCTGATGCAACCAAGATCGTGAATGCTTGCAAAGATATTGGAGGTAGCCTATATATTCTGAAATCGACGATATATTTACGTTGGAACACCATAGACAAGAAAAGTCTCATACCGGTCAGAAACCTACGCAACGAGATTCTACTTCTTCATCCAGATGCCACTGTGTACCTGCAACTTGACGTAGTTAAGATTACTAATAATATGTATGGATATTTTTCAAGGTATTATCCTACGGTATATAACGAAGATGCACTGAGTTTTTCCACTTATTGTGGTTCGGATCTACAACGTATAAATGGAGCAATTATGACAATTATCACATGGGCAAACGGATACAATTTTCCACTGATTCTTAAATCTGTAATGAAGAAGAAGGCTAACAGTACTGCTGAGTCCGGACAGTGGTTCTCATTTTTAAGAAAAGTTCCACACATTAATCAACGAATTGACCAGAATCACAAAAGTTGCAAAGAGGCAACAGAATACGGGTTTCCGATTGCGTACAATGAAAATTACAGGACGGATCCTTGTATCGAACGAACTTACGAAAAACCGGAGATAAGTGTGAACTATTTCAACAACAATAACATTGGCGCAGTTTTCCACACTGATGATGTACAAATCAATGGAACCACACGCGGGAATGTCCTGACCACAATGCTTCAGTTTGTATTGCACGCGTTTCGCTTAACTGAAATTGTGAGCAGTTCGTACTTCCCCGACGTATTAGCGGCAATATCTTCCGTATCCAAATTAAACTCAGCTGTTGAAACTTCTACCGTTTTCGTAAACTACATAGCATCTGAAAACGAAACCGAGGTGGAAGTGGGAAAGTTTGCTGAATTTTTAAATCAATTAGAAAAGAGTCCATTGATGATGGTGGCAGGAATCCACATAGATGTACCCAAATATACTAATACTGGAGTGCTTTTGTCTACGAGGGAATACGAACTGAAAAAGCTTACCTTATCAAAATATCTGCACCTACAATCACTCTTCAAACGCAAAATTAAAGGAGTGTCATTCGCGCCAAGGTTTGGTGTTGTACTTTCAACAGAAAAGTTTTTGGAACTTATTCAATATTTTAGTGACGAATCAGAATTCTACAAGGATTATGTCACGTTACTAAGCCAGACGGATTACGTAGTATTTTACCAAAAATTTGATGGCCTGCAAGTGGATGCCTTGATTGGAAAATATGATCAGGAACCTTGGTTTAATAAGCATTTACACTATAAGCGGATTATTCAAAATCTTTTTCCGCACTTGGAAGTCTACTTTCGTATTGAATTAGACATTGAGTTTACATCGAGTTCAAAAAAATTAAAGGAATACCTTATGTTGCTTTCCCATGCTAAGGCTTTCAGTTCTGCAAACAACTTTAGCTATTTTATAGTTGAAGCATTTGACAACGGAATGAACAGGAAAAATGGATGGTGGGCCATAAAAAGTGACGGAGATCCGGCAAATCCAAAATCATATGTTGAAAAGGAAACTGGTAACTCGTTTAATACTCTCCGGTAGTTTATAATTGCAATTTTTAAAATTTATAGATAATATAACTTGTTTTTTTAAAATGGCAGAATTTTCAGGTCGTTACCAATGGTATCCTTCTCCCAGTATCCCACAACCAGAGCTCATTGAGGCATTACAATTTTCCCCGTGGTACATTGCCAGTTTATCTGCGGCCTTTGGTCTTCTGCTTATTGCAGTAGTGGTCGGCTCCGTATTCATTGTCCGCTACAGGAAGCTACGTCAGTTTTTATCAGACGATGAGATCCAGGATTTTTTAAAAGGTAGACTTGTCAGCGAATACACAAACGATGCAACAAATGGTGCCTGTGCTGCAGAGTCCATGAAATTTGATAGCAAATTTGAGCTACAAATGTCGGAAATTTTTGTTGGTAGGGTAATTCTATAATTGTAGAGCTATTGTCTTGATTTAAGGATAGTATCAGTTGTCCTTGGTTTAAACCTCTTTACTTACAGATTCGAAGAATATTTTGGGAATGGGAAACTTTGGAACTGTCTTCAAGGGCAACGTGAAAGGAGACCAGGTTGCAATCAAACAACCCAAAAGGGATTGTCCAAAAGGGACTTTCAAGAGTTTGCTCACAGAGATTAAAGTTCATTGTTACATTGGAGCTCATTCTAATGTGGTCAGATTTATTGGAGCCTACACAAAAGAAATTCAGCAAGGTAAATCCCATAAAAATCATTTCTTGAAGTGTATTGTTTGCGATTTTATCTCTTCGGCCGTTACTGTAATTTTTTATCAGGAGTTATTTTAATTGCAACTGAGCTCTGTTTCCACGGATCTTTGGAAAAACTACTCCGAACCAAAAGACTTGTTGTTTCCGAACAGGAAGCTGGTTTGTACCAAAGTTCACAACTGGAAAACATGCTTCATTTCAGTGATCTGCATAGATTTGCAAGGGATATTGCGAGCGGTATGGAATACATTGAAAGTAAAAACATCGTTCATGGGGATCTTTCGGCAAGAAACATTCTGCTAGATGAAAACCTCATCTGCAAAATTGGGGATTTTGGACTCGCTCGTAAATTGTATGAGTATCAGAAATATGTAAAGACGTCCCAAGAGCCCCTGCCCTGGAAATGGTTAGCCGTTGAATCTCTCGCTAAAATGGAATTTACATCAAAATCGGACGTTTGGAGTTTTGGGGTCACAATCTGGGAAATTTACAGCCTAGGTAATTTGCTTCGTTGCATTTGAATGCAGTTTAAATTGAAATAGTTTTATTAGCTAATATTGTTTTTGGGATTTAGGTGATTCTCCGTACGCTGGTTTGAACTGGACTGTGGAGTTTGTTGACGAACTTCGAAAGGGATTGAGACTGCCAATTCCTCAGTTTGCAACACCGAATATGTAAGAGCCATTACAAAGTCTCTGGTTAAAGCTACCTCAAAACTATGATAACTCTTCTTTATAATCTCATTTTTTAGACATAAAATTATGCTTCG
This sequence comes from Orchesella bifasciata, assembly GCA_034697805.1. Lineage (NCBI taxonomy): Eukaryota > Metazoa > Arthropoda > Collembola > Entomobryomorpha > Orchesellidae > Orchesella > Orchesella bifasciata. The sequence goes on along the minus strand of JAQGAP010001977.1, from coordinate 7,304 downwards.
TTGCTGGAATTTGGACGTTGATCAGCGACCCACATTCACAACGCTATGCAATTTTTTCAGACAATTGTGTGATACACAATATACGATTTTGGGGGAATTGTAAGAGCCAACAGTTCGAATTTAGTTGGCTAAAATTATTCCAGGATTATACAATAATTTCTTAATATGAATTCCAGTAAAATAATGCGTAAAATTTACAATTAGTATATATATTCGGAGCTTATGTTTTTTTTGTCACTCTAATTTGTTGCTGCAAATTTTAAATCAGAATGTTTTTGTCCGCAAGCTTACATTTATTAAATGATTACAACTAGAAAATAGTAATAACGTTATTTTACTCAAATATTGCTTTAACTGTTAATGCACAATATTCACATACTCTAATATATTGAAAAAATTTTAAATATTAATATTGGCAGAAAAATTGAAATATAAGAACAACAGTTATCGTGTGTTTTCTCCAATTGGAAAATTGACTGAATATTTACTATAAAGCGTCCTTTAAAACATACTAACCTAAAATATCATGTAGCATCGCCCATCATAAACATATTTAAATATTGGAATGTTAACGTGCTTCGAAACTTGCACTATCGGTTGTTGAGAGGGTTTTCTTGCTGATAAAAAACGCCCTCATCTTACACCTTCATTTTCATTCTCTGTACCAAATCTTTTGTGCCTATGCAAACTTTAATTTCGCATTTAACCACTTACTTCAAGTAGAACCATGGCCTTAATAATTCTATAATGTCATTCCAAATTTGAGGGAGTTAAGAGAAGTGCAGTACCTTTATAATTGACTCCTCGAAGGACACATTTTAAAACTCAAATGAGATTATTGTAATGATTTTTTCAAATATTTGGCTTAAACTTAATATTAAAATTTTATTGTCAATTTGCGGCATAAGTCTTGTTATACTGTCGGCTTCTTGGATGACAATGCGTAATGAGAGAAATCAATATACTGAACTGAAATATCAATATTCATGTAAATCTATATAAACTAGTGGATTTTAAAATCGTTTGGAAGTTGTTTAAATGACAAGTTGTTTCCCATCTCCTCAAAATTCTTGTGAGGATCGGAAGCCTCCCTTTGGTTTTGTTTTTTGGTATGGGATATTAATTAGCGTGCTTTATACCTCATTCATTTGCGGCGTTGTTTCAGCAAGCAACCTTGCTAGCTTTCTTAATTTGGGAGGTGAAAGCAGAGGCTGAGATGCCACCTTATATTGCTGAAAAGGGACTGATTGAGGCGATAAATGATGGTGCTGTTCTAAAAACCATAAGGGTAAAACGGATTGATGTAACGTTGTGGATATGAATAATGCTATTCAGCGTATGCAAAGGTACTTTCGTTTTCACAATGGTTTATTAAATGCGTATTGCTTCTTATTGGTACACATAATAGTTTAGTAGAATAAAACTGATAACATATTCTTAATTCACTATTGTTCATTTCAATAATGAACATGAATATAGTAATTCTTGAAACTACACATATTGTATATTTTATAGATTATTATATTATCTAACCTTTTATAGTTAATTATTGGTATTTATTGGAAATAGTTTGTTAAAATAAATCTGATAACGTTGTTCTCAGTAATGTGTTAACGTGCATGGGTGTAGTAATTCTTGATAGTTGGGATATGTAACCCTGGACCAATTGTTACTAAAGCGACGTAGTCGTCCAATTCTTGTCAGTCACGCAAGATTCATCGCCGCTTCCTCCACTTAACTTCTACTCATTTTCCTTGAATGGATTAACAAAAATTGCAAATGATTGGATATTATAGAGCTTGCATTTAGTATAAATAACTAAATTTTCATTTGAATTTATGCACACTATGTTTACCTTTTTGTGGCTCTTCAAATGCTTACAAAAAGGTGTCCCATGGGAAAATGTTTTGGGACAGATGGCACAAAAGAAAGGGCGCTCTTTTGTGTGTTTAGCTAGATGCTCTTCCAGTTTTCGCCTGCCTCTAGAAACGTGTTGACAAAACACACACTTTAATATGTTAGCGTTGATGTCAACGTGCTCAGCTAAGTAATGCCGTTCCATATCCGGTTGGTTCGTGTAAAGTTTGAAGCACTTTGAACAAGAATGATTAGGTTTCGTTTTGTGGTGGTCTAAATGAACCTTCAAACCTTTGGACGAAAGAAAACGTCGTCCACATTTTTCGCACTTGTGTGGTCTCTCATTCGTATGAACTGTCATGTGCTGGGTTCGATTACTGCTCGTTGTAAAACACTTTTCACACACAGAACATGGATACGGACGTACGTTTCTATGCACTGCTCTGACATGGAATTTTAAACTGCTCGCACGTGTAAATGCAGTTGGACATTTTGCACACTTATGTTGCTTTTCAGTGGCATGAACCGATTGGACGTGAAGACTGCAATATGCTTTCTGTGCAAATGGTTTGTTGCAAATTTTGCAGGAAAAGGGTCTCTCTTTTGTGTGTGCATGGTAGTGCAAAAGTAAGCGGTTTGAAGCTTTAAAATTTTTCTCACAGAATAGACACGAGTGTGGTCTTTCTTTTGAGTGGGTTTTCATGTGGACCATCAAAATATGCTTGTCCGGACACTCTTTGGGACACTCACTGCATTTCACACCAACACCGATATTGTGCTTCCGTTTCATGTGAGACTTGAGCGTGTAGACTACTGCAAACGAGCTTTCGCATTCCGAGCAGGAAAATGGCTTTTGACCATTGTGCACTCGCAAATGGGTTTTCAAGTTTTGCTTGTAACTAAAAGATTTTGAGCACACAGAGCACTGGTATGGTCTTTCACCTGTGTGCACTTGGGAATGGGCTTTCAAGTTTTGATTCTGTGCAAAAGATTTTGAGCACACAGTGCACTGATATGGTCTCTCACCAGTGTGAACATTATAGTGGTTTGCTAGATTTCTTTTACTTGCAAACACTTTCTCACAAACTGCACATTTAAATTCTCTTGTTGGTCTTGGCACGCGTTCCTTTTTCGAAAAGACTTTCTCAACATGTGGCATGGTTGTGGAACTGTTATAACTCATTATCTCTGATTGAGTCAATTTTGTCGCTCGGACCCAACAGGGTCTGATTCCCGAAGAGAAGTTCATCGTGAAAGATAGTCCAGAAGATTGCCAAACGCCTGACCGGAATTTTTTGAAAAAAAAACTGACAGAAATGTGTGAATGACGAGGTTCTACAAAACATTGTAAACGGTTAACACAATTTGAATGACAAGTTCTGATAACAATTTTTTTTCTTTCCACGCCGTATATTTATACGTATATATTTTATTACGAGACCACATGTTGAGTGTATGAGAACGAAAAAGCTACTAACTAAAGGAATTGTATTAGAATGTACACTTCCATACATTCCATATACTGTTTAGGTATGCCAACAAATCTACCTATTATTAGTTTCGTTAGTGATGAAATACATTTTCAGAAGTCAAAAAGCTTCAGAAGTTTAGAATGGGGTCAGATTGGTGGAATTCTCTTGTAACAACGTAGTGCATATAGACACCAACGAAAAAGTGAGATAAAAAGTACAGAAACACAATGAAATGTTAGAATGTACCTAAGAAGCAAGTCCATAAAAACTAGTGCATACCTATCCATACTTTGTTTATGGTTTTAGAGCACAGGGTTGGGGTTTGGTTGTACATTCAATTGTGTCATTTGCTGAGGATTATTTGAAATGTGTGATGCTATTTATGTGAACGACCCAAAGGACCCCAAATTTTTTACTTTTGTCGTTCATCTGCCCCAATATATGTAGACTTTTGATTCCACTGTTATGCATATGTGTCGTGAAGCTCTGCACGTATACATTTAAAAACTAAATGGTTTGGCATATGAAATGTATTTTATTCATCAAGTTATGAATGTTTCTCCAAAGGTCCGAAGCAGGGACGCAACCACGGTTCTAAACCTGGGGGGTGCAGCTATGAAAATTTTCGGTCCCATTTACAAATGCTTTGCTCAATTTTTCCTTTAACTGTTTCAGACTTTTAAATGTCCGAAAAACTTTATCTACAATAAAAAGCTTTCAAATACAGCACTTGTTATATAACTGTTTGGAAAATTTAAGCTGCTGTAATTCGACATAGGAGCTAGAGTTTCAAAACACTTTCAGTGAGGACCATTTCACTACATTTGGGATATTTGTTGAAACCATTTCAAACGATTTCGCACGGATTCCTATGAATTTTGAATAAGTGATCTTACCATTTTATCAATTCAAGTACATATTGCTAGTTGTAATTTAAATCGTGATAATTGCCTTTAAAATTTTGAAATCCAATGATTGAAGTCGTAGTCAGAAATCCAACGTTTGAGCTCAACCTGACGAATTTTGCCAAAATTTGTGAGACGAAGTTTTCAGACAAATCTGAGAAATTGATTTCCACAAAAGATTTTTTTCTGAAAACAAAGATTCTAAAATGCAAATCTTCTTTGATTCTTGAATAAAATTTAAGTGTTTTTGATAACGTAATGAAAGAAAACTTTCATTTCTTTTAACAATTCTAACAGAGAAATTCTAACAGTCACCAACGCCTACTCAAACCAAATCATCTTCTATCACTAAAACGTTTTGTGTAACTTGTCTCTGTAATGCCAATATTACCTTATTACAGCTGAAAATGACTGGAGAAGTTGAACCAAGCGATCACTGTCTTAACCACAAAATGATGCATGCGCAGATAGCAAACCAATTTGTAATTTCAACCAATAGCAAATTGGTTGAAATCACAAGTCACGGTACAAAACGAACCCAAAATTGCTAACATTAAGTTTAACATGGGAAAACAAAAGAAATTTAGCAAAATTGTCGCTCCAGTATTTTGATAATTAATATATATATATATAAGGTTTTTCAGGAGAAAATTGAAATTTTTAATGGCTTGCCAAAAATCTGCCCCGCCAGTGGTTGCGTCCCTGCTTCGTGATAAGATTATTGCAATGCTTTTTCAAATATTTGGCTTAAACTTAATTAAAATCTGAATTATGTCAATTGGCGCCATAAGTCTTGTTATATATTCGGCTTCTTGGATGAGTAGATGACAATGGGTAATGTGAGAAATCAATATATTGAACATAAAATCCATGTAAATCTATATAAATTAGTGGATTTTAAAATCGTTTGGAAGTTGATTGAATTAGTAGAAGTTCTTTCTCCTCTCCTCGAAATTCTGTTAGGGAAAGAAAGCTTCCCTACGGTTCTGTTTTTAGGTACGGAGTATTAGTTAGCTTGCTTTATATCTTGTTCATTTGTGTAGTCGTTGAAAAAGCAGTCTCACTAGCTATATTTTCTCCGGACTACACTGCGACGGCAGGCGAGATCGGCGGCAAAAATTATTTTTGGTGAATTTTTCACAGTTTTAAATTTTGCAACTGGACGATGGATTTTATGTATTATACTCATAATTTTGTGCTCTTTTTAATGGTACAACTGGCAGGCCTGAATTGGTTGAGTGGTTTTATGTAGCTTACATATTAGGGAAAAAGACCCCCAAAACATGCTCTTTTTGTCAACAAATTAATTTCTTTAGCGCACCTGGATCATATTTTCATGGAAACCCTATACACCTGAAACTCCGCATTTTCTACGTATGAAACCGTTAGAGTGATTGAAAATACGATCCAGGTATGCCTATCAGGCTACCTTGAATTTTGCAGTTTTAATAGATAATTTCTCACCACTTATTTAGGTTCTAATAAAATATCAAAATCTCTTAACTATTTGCCAAACTAAAGATAAATAAAAATAAATTGGTACGTTTTCCATACAGATCTGTAGTTTACTTGACATAAAGTGGCTGGGAAAAAATTCTGATGAATTCTAAAAATTTACAAGTAGGAAAGCCTGGAAGGCATATCTGGACCGTATTTTCAATCACTATAACGGTTTCATACGTAGAAAAGTGTGGAATTTCAGGTGTATAGGGTTTCCATGAAAATATGATCCAGGTGCGCTGAGGAAATTAATTTTTTGACAAAAAGAGCATGTTTTTGGGTCTTTTTCAATAATATGCAAGTTACATAAAACCATTCAACCTGCCAGTTGCACCATCAAAAAGCGCACAAACTTTTGAGTATAATACATAAAAACCATAGTTCAGTTGCAAAATTTAATAATGTGTGAAAAAATTTACCAAAAATAATCTTGCCACCGATCTCGCCTGCCATCGCATAGTGGCGCGGAGATGAAAGGAAAGTTGAAATATCATCTTATGTTGCTAAAAATAACCGATTGAAGATAAAGAGGATGAAACAAATCTGAAAACTAATTTTTTTCAATTCACTAAAGACGTTTTCATAGCATAGATGGGTAGGTTGTAGTTGTAACTAATGCTACTCTATTAAGAATTCAGCGTTGTATAAGAGAATTTCGTTATTAGAATGGTTTATTTAACTAAAAAACAAACGCTTATTGCTACTTATTTCGTGTATTAATACAGTTTGCTAAAAAAAATTGATAGCATATACTTTAGCTTAATCACCATTGTTCTTCTCAGTTATGTACAAAAATGTAGTAATTCGTAAAGGGATTTTTGATTATGCATTCCTAGACCGACTTTTCAAAAGGTCATCTAGTCGTTCTTGTCAGTCCTGCTTGGATCCTTGCCTCTTCGGGTAATCTCCACTCATTTTCCTTCAATGGATTTATCTTCCGCGTTTGAAACTGCCTGCCCACCGAATAACGAAAATTGCAAATCGTTGAATATTATAAAGCTCGCATTTAGTAGAACAAAATTTTCATTTGAATTTATGCACTATCTGTTTACCTGTTTGTGGCTTTTAAAATGTCTGTTAAAAACCGAACGTCTGCAAAATGTTTTGGGACACATGTCACAAAAGTACGGACGCTCATTTGTGTGTCGAGCTAGATGCTCTTCCAGTACGTGTCTATTTTTTGAAACGTATTGACAAAAAACACAACTAAATATGTTGGCGTTGGGGTCCCCGTGCTCAGCTAAGTAATGCTGTACTAAATTCGGTTGGGTCGTGTAAATTTGAAAGCACTTCCCTATCGGCAAAAATCGCTGTGATCGAAACGAAATCGCTTAACATTATCGCTAAATGTATCGAAACGATCTCCATGCTATCGTAGATAGATCGCCACTACGCTAAGGATAAATGTCCGGGAGATCCATTCGATATAGAAGCGATTTCAAAGAGATTAGTAGTGACCATCTCGCTGCAATATCGCTACGAATTCGTCATTACTTGTATATGCATTGATTGCAATCAGTGCGATTTCCAATCGAAGTTGATGCGATTTTTATGCGAGTTTGATATGCTT
>JAQGAP010001976.1:0-17038 GCA_034697805.1 Orchesella bifasciata | reverse complement strand
GAATTATCAGTTTTTGGTATGGATTTATTCTTGTTAAATTTGTACCCCATTGGAGGTTCCCAAATCTGGTCGCCTTAATCAAGAGCCACCTCAGGAAACCGAGGAAGGGTAACCTATTGATGTGGACTAAAGGAGCTGAGATTCTTCATAATTTTTCGAGTGCAAACTTTTCTTATTTTGTGCCAAAGTATTTAATTATTCCAATAATCTGCATATTTGTAAAATGAAATGAGGGCAATATGATTTTATGATCCATTCTGTGTTTTGAAGTAATAAATGTTGAGTATATTGTTTTATATTGAATCCCTTTCATTTAGATTCTAATTTAAACTAGTTACAAATTCAAATTTAATTGAATAGACTTAATTTAAGTGTGTTTGATTGAAGTTTTTCCTCATTGACAAGGCATAATGAATGTAGTGGAGGTGGAGGAGATGGGTGCATTTTTCAAATTAGCATGGTTACCTCCGAACTAAAATATGGGTGCATTTTCGTCATATTTTTTTAAAATACAAGATATATCAGTTGCATTTGTCGTTGAGCTCTGTTATTGTAAAATTTGACGTACGTTGACGTTTCCAAAGCACGGTTATGTTCTAAAAACGTGCCTTAATTTGTTTCCCTTCTTTTTTTTGTTCGGAACGAGATTCGAAAGTTTAACATTGAGATGGAAAGTGACGAAATCAGAGAGTTCCTCGAGGCAATGGACACATTTATCAAGAAGATAGGAGAGAAGTGTGATCAGATATCAAGCTCTTCGGACGAGACGCGTCAGGTCACGGCAGCCGCCACTGATGAGGATGCGGGCTACGAAGTCAAGGTAGAGTTTGAGTTTGACAACGCCGAGTCCTGCAAACGATGGCATTCCTTTTTAAAGGGGACTCTTGATCTGTTCAAAACTATTAAACCTTGGGCGACAGATGGAGGAGTTTCCGAGGATCAGTTGAAGAGTGATGCAACTACTTCTGCTCACAAAAATGCTGGCAAAGAGGGTCGTGTTCTGGTTCAGATAAAGAAGAAGGAAGCTGATAATTCAACGGGATGCGTAGTTATTTAGCACGATCTTCATATTTAGTTGTTTTAATGCACTCTTTAATTTGTGGAAACAAAAATTAAATTATTATAATATATAAAGAGAAATAAATGCATATAATCAATCTATTTACATGATCATTCAGATGTTTTGAAATAAAAAAATACGTTGAGTATTAAATGATAAATTGATTTCCTTTCGTTTATTTCGATTTTAACGACATTCCATCCACTCCAAAACGGATTAGTTATAAAGCAAAATAAGCATGATTAGTTAAGTTTTTCACTAGTGACATACCCACCTTCCGCCGCATTTGGAGCCACACCATTTCCATTTCACAAACTCTTCAACTTCCGTCTTGACTAGTCTGTATGACGCTGAAGTGGTGAAGTTGCGTTGAGTTGAGGTGTACGTAATGTAGATGAGATGTTGAGAGCGGTGTGGTACCAAACTAAAGATGCTGTAGGAAATCCATATCGGCTTATATAACTTCCTTGCACTTACAACATGAAAAGGATTTTAAGCGATCCAAAATCTTATTAAGCGTATACATAAACACCTACTTTACATAGGAAACTAATGATCGTATTACCGTCCAGTAGTTTATATCCCATATCTCGTGTAGCCCCAAACTCAGATTATTTTAACTTTTGTACTTGTACTCTGAATATCTATATTTCATTGTCTAATTATATCCTGGTCAAGAATCGGCTGAGGAAAACGTTGGAGGAGATCAAGAGCCAGCTCAGGAAACCGTGGGAGGAGATCCTATTGATGTGGACTGAAGGAGCAGAAATTCTACATTTTTTTCGAGTGTAAACACTTCTCTTTTTGTTCCAAAGTATTTAATTATTCCAATAATCTGCATATTTGTAAAATGAAATGAGGGCAATGTGATAATATGATCAATTCTGTGTTTTGAAGTAATAAATGTTGAATAAATTATATTATATTCAATCCCTTTCATTTTGATTCTAGCGATATTATTTTAATACAATTTTAATCTAGTTACGAATTAAATTTTACTTAAATATGCTTAATTTAAGTGCATTTGCTAAGTTTTTCCTCAGTGACAACGCATAATGAATGGTGGAGGGGATGGGTGCCTTTTTCAAATTCGCATGGTTACCTCCGAACTAAAATATGGGTGCATTTTCGTCATATTTTTTATTTGAAAAAATACAAAATCAGCTGCATTTGTCCTTGAGCTCTGTTGTTGTGAAGATTAAACTGCGTTAAATTTTCCAAATCACAATCATCTTGTAAAATTCGTGTTAAAACCTGACCATCCAGTTTTATTTCGGGATGGGATCCAGCTCATCCAAGTTTCCAGCGGAAGTAATTGATGACAAAGATAAAAGTGTCAAGGCCAGCGATTTCCTTGAGGGATTGGATGCTTTTCTCAACGATTTAGGTGAGCATTGCGAGAAGATGTCGTCGGAAGTGACTGGTAGTCATCAGCGTGCGAAAGACGAAGCGTTTGAGAACGCCGCTGCTTGCCGAAGATGGGAAACTTTCTTGAAGGAGGTTGTTGTCCTTTTAAAGACATCAAAACCTTGGGAGGCGGATGGAGGAACCACTTCACAGGATCCGTTGAAGACTGACGGAGCTAATTCTACTCACGATTGTGGCAAAAAGGACAATGTTCCAGCTCAGAAAATGAAGGATTCTGATGATTCTCGTGGATGTATCATAATGTAGCTGTATTTTTCTGTAACCACTCTTTTATTTGTGGCAACCACAATTAAATCCTTTCCAATGGCATTTTATCAATAATTTCATGATGTTTTAAAGTAATAAAATATGTTGAGTATTAAATGGTAAATTGATTTCCTTTCGTTTATTTATATTTTAACAAAATTCCATCCACTTTTAATCCAAGTTGAATTAGTTATAAGCAAACTAAGTCTGATTAGTTATGTTTTTCACTAGCGACATAATCACCTCATCCTCCACTGCATTTGGAGCTACACGCTCACTTTCATCGTCCATTATATTTCCACTCATTTCACAAACTCTTTGATGGCCCTTTCTTAAATCTTTGTCGCCAGCCATTGTCCAATCCAAAGTCAATATACGAAATTTTAATCAAGATTGCAGTTAACCTTCCATTTACCTTGTCAATTGCAACAAAGCTCATAAACTTGTTGGACGATATTAAAAATAGGAAAGTCTGAGAATTCAAAGGCTATAGCCTACAGGGCTGCAAACTTCTTTACGCTTACAACACGAAAAGGGTTTTAAGCAACTCAAAACCTTATTAAGCGTACATTAATACCTTATTTGCATCAGAAACTAATGATCGTATTACTTTCCAGTAGTTTGTAGTCTCATGTAGCCCCAAACTCAGATTATTTTAACTTTCAATATTGTATACCCGAAGGATTGGTACTCTTTTTGCAAAATTGCACTCTGAATATGTTTATTTCATGCTCAAATTATAGTTTCCTGTAACAATTTGAGAATTACGCTGGTATGTGCAAATATTTTTAGCGTTCTACTCCAAAGACACCTGTCTGAATCGGACACGATTTCTTTTTTCCCATTCAATACACTTCAGGTAAATCATAAAACTGTGAAGCATATGCATTGGGATTGTTTCACAGATGTAGACCAGCTTAATTGAGAGCTTGACTACATATCAGTCATTGATTATGATTAAAAATGACGACGATAAAGTCCTCGTTAACTTAGCAATTTGTACATAATATAAATTGCGAGTACAATGACGAATGATGATGATATGATGATGAAGAAAAATAGCTTGGAAGTTTATTCTCTTATTGTCTCAAGCGTTAACCTAGAGTAATGTGACGTGGTCTTTAATGCTACCATAAATTTGGACTGTAATTAAATTTGCATATCAGTTGAGTTTCATATTGCTGCTGGATCTTTTCAACATTAGTTTAAAATGGACTTTGATGATCCAGAGGAGGAATGGATAAAACCTTAAAGTTTTTGTGATGATGCAAATGCAATGGAGATGGAATGGAGACCTAAATAATATGTAGACGTGGGGTATGGATGATGATGTGCAAGGTGCACTTCGGTGCATGTGCATGTGCAAGGATATGTGAGTATGTTGCGAGAGAAATGCATTGAGGAGATACCTACCAACCTGTTCGGAAAGTTTCTGTACCCTTTCCATACAAATTATTGTGAATATTCCTTGCACAGATTGTTTTTGTTATTTACATCGAGTTGTTTTGGAATAATTGTGGGCCTAAATTAGAGAATTCTCACGTTATCATATAGTATATCTGTATTTTGTGTCTGAAATGGCATGAGAGGAAAAGAAATTGACATCATGTTCCCAATTTATGGTGTAAATTCGGTTATTGGTTCTTTCGCGGAGGAAGCCACGTAGGTTTGTTTTTGAGTAAGTTTTGAGTTAAATTTTGTGTTACATTATCGTGCTACATTCTCATCTATGTGACAGACTGCAGTTTCAGATTAAAAAGGGGCCATGGTATTACCGGGGTCAGCTAATAAGGCATGTGAGAAATGTGAGCTGCAAGAATCTTTTATAATTTACAACCTATATTTATTTGAACCAACTCTGAGCAGTCAATTCAAATTTTTGTGTTATAAAAAGTTGTTGTTGTAACACTACAACTGGAAATGCGTTTTTAGTCAAGTCTGTGATTTAGACACACGTTACATTCATTGATACGAATAAATTTGTATTTTTTTCAAGCAGACTAGCAGAAACCGCACACCTGTTGGGCAAATTAAAATCGCCGATGGACGCATGTGCAATTTTGGGGAAAGTTTTGAAGTACAACAATAAATACATGAACATAGCCATCTCAGTAAGTACGTGACAATATTTTTTATAAAATTCGTCTCTCAGTTTTATTTTCGTACTGAACACTTTTCAAGCGGAAAATTTGCCATTGGAAAATACCGACTATGGTTCATAGTAAAAGTACTTCATATTTACAGCACAAGCACTAATTGATGGCACCATCTTACCTAACGCCTAAGCAGCCCCAATTAGTGAAAATTATTTTCAAAGCACATTACATAACATTTCAGAGCAAGAAAAATTACAATGGAGAAGTGGCAGAAAGAGCACGTTGAGGAAAATCTACGTGAACTTGTAACGCTCACAACCTGTGGAACAACATTTTTGAGCGAACTAGCGGTTTTTCTTAGCAATGATGATCGAGCTTTGTTGGTAAGGACACTATTTTGTATAATATTGGGACAATAAAATCCCGTTCAAGCAAACAATTTCAATCAACGGCAGCTTTTGATCAAAATAAATATATATTTAATTTTGAAAAATACATTTTCAATAGCGAATCGCATGAATTTTTCAGTGCTTTCTCCCGTCAGGAATTTTAATTGCTAAAAAGTTCAAAATACCCGTGGTAAAAAATCTAGCCATTACTAAAAAATGCATGACTTTACTCAAATCTGGGACAAACCCATCAGTTCCTCATGGCGTAGCTTTCTCGCGCAAGCTCATGCAAAGATACCCACCTTCATTTATATGTGACACGTTGACAGAAATTATCCGGGTTGACTAAAAATGCACCTGTGAAATGGTTTAATATAATATTGTATAAATGATTTATTTATAAATAATTTTTGCTCGAAAGTTGCCGTTTTAGTCAATTGTATTAAAACTACTTCAAAAACATCAAAATATTCATGCAATTTCATAGTAATTTGTTTAATCAAATAATGTAGGATGCAACACTGCAGTCAAAAGGCAAACTAGAACAATCAAGACTACTATATGATGTTGCGGTAAAGAAACCAGGGATGTATGAAGCTATCACAAAGGCTTTGTTTGAATCAGCACAAACTGGAGCTCTTCAAATTTTTCTAAAAGGAGCTCTGAAACATCGTCCAGATAGCGTTCTTGGAACGAGTGCCTTGAATCCACAACAACTTGAGCAGGCTTTGGTAGGACTCAAAGAAAATGCTCTGGAATGTTTGGTTATCATCCAAGGGCATGAAGTTTCACTGCAAGAAACTCTTCAGAGCCTCGGAGAAACAGTGGTGCAGCGACTGATTGAAAAGTATTTAGATGGAAAACTGTTAGTAGACTTGGTTTGTAACAAACGACCAGTTCTAATCAACAACTCTGCCATTCCTGACTCTTTACCATACTATATCTACCGACGATTGACTACCCGGCACTATTTGGATCCTGCTATATTCAACCATCGTTGTAATGACGTTTTCGTAGTCAATAGAATCCAGCTAAATGATTTGTGTACCCTCGCAAGAAATCAAGACACAGACTTCTCCAGTAACCAACTTGAAAGCCTAACTGTACGCTTCATCGTCTTGGAGTACGAAGAAGAGTATGAAGAGATTTGCAAACTTTCACCAAAGGAGCCAGTTCATTTGATTGATCACAATTCTGGTCGGTACACTTGGATCAAGACTACTGGAGACATATCAACCATGCAACGGTTTGTGAATGAATCACAGCATGAACTCACAGAGGAGAATTTTTTGCACTCGTGCTTACTATCATCACGGCCCGTTTGTATTTCTGACACACCTGGAATGGGGAAAACGGTCCTTCTTACAAGTCTGGCAAATAGGGTTTTGCAGATTCACCCAAGACATCTGCTGAGGTTCATTGTACTCCGTGAATTTGTACCAATAGTCCAAGAAAGGGGAAAAGACAACATTGACAAGGAACTGCTGATTGATATTATTTCGGAACAGGCGTCAGATTTTGAATTTGGAAGAGAAGTCGTCAAAGAGCTCCTCATTTCAGAGGAAAAGGTGGTGGTATTAATGTTTGATGGGTTTGATGAGGTGTTATTCAACCAAGTGAAGACTGCAAAAACTGCACTGAAAATACTTTCCGAACTAAAAGCAGTTCGACTTTATGTCGCAACTCGCCCCCACATGAGAGACGAGTTGGAGGAGTCCCTTGGAACACTTGGCTACAACATTCTTGCTTTTGGGAAGAATGAGCAAGCTGAATGTCTGACAAAATACTGGGAACAGCACAAAGCTTTCAAAGGGCGTAATCTTGAAGAATTTGCAGAAAAATGCTTAGAAGCTCTTGAGAAAAATATGAAAGATTCGGAAAGGGACATTGCAGGAATCCCTTTGCAATGCAAAATGTTGGCAGAAGTTTATCAAAATGATGCTATCAAATATTCCAAACCAGAAAGGAGAAGTTCTGAAATCGTTGTAGTCAAAATCACGTCCATATTTGACATGTATCAGAAACTGGTTGACTTGCGGTTCGAAAGAATAAAACCGATTAACAATGCAAAGAATCGAAAAAGGTCAATGATGCTTGCACATATGTACGCTGCACTCAAGCTTCTTTTCCCGGACTTTGGTGGAAAATTTCGAAACATGCTTGTTTGTGATGGGGATAAAATAAAAGTTCATGAGCTATGCTATCTAGGAATTTTAGAGAAAAAGAAAACCAACGTGGAAACTCCTCGCTTCATTCATCGTACCTTTGCGGAATATTTTCTTGGGCTGTTTACTGTCCGCATGCTGCTCTTTCATGATGATTTTGGGATGCAAGCTTCAAGAAAGGAATTCCTTGAATTTTTCGTTAATACTGTATTACTTACAGCGGAGACTAAAAAGCTACTCCTCAACTCATGTAAATTGGGAAAATTCGAATTTATAAAGTCTGCAACCTTTCAATATCAAGTAATTTGCTATTTTGTGAACGCTCATCTGAAAAACTGTTCGGAGAACAGACTAGGAAAATCCCAATGGACAACGGCTGCTAATACAACAAAGCTTTACAACGTGCTAGCAGCTTGTATTGTTCATGATTATCCAGTTCTCTTTCATCGAACATCGGAAGAACCAAAGACATTTCCTCAGATATTCCTAACCAAAAGTAACCTGGCTCATTTGTCCCTTCTGTCAGCCAAATACGCCAGCCTGGAATTGTTTAAAGCAGTGCATTCGAATGTGATGAAATATGCAAATGAACAGTTGTGTTTAGTTGGTTTAGATTCCAAGGAGTTTTTTATCACACCCCTTCATGTGGCAGTGGAAAGGGGATTATTTTCCATAGTTAACTTTTATATTAATTCGTACAGCTCCTTTAAACTACAACAGCTGAAGTATGTACTTCATTGCTGCGTTGCTGGCAGCATTCGTGATGACGCTATGAGGATTAAAAACAAAATAGAGATAATAAAATTGATCACAAGAACTTTTCCGGATTGGTTAGATGAGCAAATGCCAAATGGCCTAACACCTCTTCTTCAAAGAGGAGTGCATGTAAAGTTGCTGGAAGAGCTCCTCAATGTTGGAGCGAATGTAAATGTATCCAACAAGGACGGCTGTGTTATACACTCTATAGTAGCAAACGACATATTGCCTGACAATTTTTCTGACTTTGTTCTTGATCTAGTAGTAAAACACGAATTTCACAGTTTCAACACAATTGACACTAACAACAGAACACCTCTTCATGCAATACTTGAAAAGGTTGATCTTAATGACGAAGTTATACAGCTATTCCATTTGATGGCGGCAGACTTTAACGCCGTTGACAATACAGGAAATAGCATTCTCTTCTATGCAGTTAGAGGACACAGATCCGTTGGTGTCCTTAAATGTTTATTGTCATTTGGTGCCAAAATGGAACAACTTAACTTCAATCATGATAATATTTTTCATGTGTGCTCAAAATTTGGAAACTACATCGCCTTGCAACACTTTTTAAAACAGCAGCATGGAGACACAACCTTGATTAATGCTTTAAATAGAAGTAATACAACACCAATTATACTTGCATTACAGCGTGGAAAGAGTGTGCCGATCCATATAATACATTTACTTGAAGATAACGGTTTGAACGTCACACATAAGGTGGCGTCGGATGCACTAAAGGCATTTATTTGCAATAAATATATTATGGCCTGGGAACTTGGTGACAATTTTGTGGTCGTTGCAGACCATCTCTTAAAAAAAGGCGGTGCTGTGATTTGTAAAGATGAAAAAAATCCGTGGGAGCTGGAGGCAACAAAAAAGAATATGCAAAAGATAATTCAGAGCACGCTCTACTCAGATGCTCTGCTGCTCGAAATGGAGAAAAGAGGAGTTACCGGATTAGTAAGTTTAAAATAAATATGAAAAGTTTACAACGGCAAAACTAAATTAGTAAATTTTATATCATGGATTTTGGTTTACATAGAAAGGTGAAGCGAAACAAGACTCAACTGCTATATACAAAGAAAGCCTTTTGTCAAAATTACGGAAACGGCACGTGCATTCTACTAAAAGCGTAAGTTTAACAGATTTATTTGCAATAACTGTACATTTGTAAATATTATTTCCAGAGATGGCTTGTGGGTATAATATGTAGGTGGGTAGCCCGTTTTAACCCGGGTTTTAATGGACCCAGTCTACCACGAATTTGGGTAGAAACGGGTAATTACGTAAAACCATGTAAATCAATGCAAAATTTTAATAATTTGCATTAATGTATTTTTCTTTGGGGCAAATATAAACGTGAAGATTTAAATAAGAAATCCACGCTATAGTTCGTAAGAAATCAGCGTATGAGAAAATTGCGAAAAAAGTCAGAAACATGAACTCTTTTAAATAGAACGTCGCGTAGGATAAAGTTTCGGATTTGTTTAAAGGAATAACAATCATTTTACAACATAAGCAATAAATATTTGTGACAGTTGTATATTTCTTATTCAGTTTATATTGATCTGTCAGCTAATTAATCTAAAAATATATGTTTGGTTATTCTAAGGGTTATGTTAAATCGGAGAAAGTGTATGCACGTTGCGGAACCAAGACTATTACGTATTTCTTGTATATGCCTTTAAATTATTAAAAATTGGACCTGTAACCGAGTTCTTCGCATTAACTAACATAAGTCAGGGTAAAATTTGTGGTTTTAACAGAGAAGGGTACCCCCTTTTGTACTTCTGTCACGGATATCTTTATCTTTACTGTACCATTTAACTCATGGAGGTTAGATTTTTTAATTACAGTCAACTCTCTCTTTAAGAGCACCCCAAGAGGAAAATAAATTTGTCCACTACACAGTGTGTCCCTTATGTAGAGATCCAAAAAATTTACGTAAACAAAGATTCAAAAGTAATGTTGTAAATTAAACGTTAGTTATGCTCCCAAAATACAATACATATTGACGTTCACGTCAAACGTATGGTTATTCTGTACTTTTAACACAAAACTTGTGGTCAAACCTTTCTGGAAGCATAAAATTTGCTTCAAAAGGGTCAAACAAGCTCTCTAAAAGCTGGAAGGAGCACAGGGTGCTCCTAAATGGAGGTAATTTAACATGGAAGTGTATGACAGGGGGGAAACGAAAATTGTCCACTATCGTAAGGTGCTCTAACTTAGAGGTGCTCTTACAGAGAGTTGAAATTACATTAAAACAATTTACGAATTTGTATGCAACTATTTGCATGGATTTAAGATTTTTACAAGTAGCGTGAGAATCTTATTAATATCGCAGATTTACGACAAAGTTTCGAGTAAATCTACATACGCATGTTTCTTATTATATCTGCCGTGGATTTCTATTTTACATGCGCACGATGCATCCCTTTTTCTTTTATTCCATTAAGCTGTCTTCTTCTATTTACATTACTATTTCCACTGTATGATGATTTATTTAGATAATGATAACTTTCTTGAGTAACTCCAAAACCTTTGTGAAGTGCATAGTTATTGCAATATTATAAAATTTAGGTCAATAAGTCCCTTGAAGAAAAATGGCCAGAGTCTAAGGGCATAAATGCAATGATTATTATATATTGTAAAAAGGAAAGATCTTGGAGATCTATTTTCAAACATTTGAAAAAAATCGGGACCTGGCATAAACAATTCAAAAATGTCAGATCATATGCCGGAACATGTATGTGATGAATGACACCTCTTTAAATGCATGAGAAATCAATATTACCCGTTCTCTTTGTTAAAGTACATTTGAACCCGTTATAACCCGAAAAACCCGTGCCCACCGGATTTTAACATTATAACCCCCGGGTTTTACCATGTCTGATTATAAACTCTCCTGACACCAAAGATGTTTACCCTGTTAGTACCAAATCATTTCTTATAAAGCCGTTTTCCATGTTTCAATTTTTCTCTCCAGTAATTAGTTTGTATTTTACCAAAATATTAATTTTAAATTTCAGTTAACACAGGTTGATCAGTTGGAATCTCTCTACCTAAAGTTGCAAGCTATGCAGAACTCCTTTGAACGGCTTTGTATCAGCCTAATATGTTGCAACCAAATCAGACCTTTCATGCTGTTAAAACAATGTCTTCAAACAGATATGCAAGGCACCTTGAAATTTGTTTCGCCTCCCAACGGGTTAACGGAATTCATTCACTCAGAAGAAGAGCAAGTAGTTGTCCTTCGAAGCTGGGATACCGAGCTGAGCATGACAAGAATAAAAAACACAATTGATTCTGATGCCAATTTGATAACGGATGAAACTTTTGAAACAATCCGACAGAGTCAGGATCTAACCGTCTATCATTGCAAAAATGTGACAGCTGAAACGCTTCAGAAAGCCGCTTCATTGAAAGTTAAAACTATATGTTTGGTAAATTTCGCCCGTGAAATATGCTTTCCACATTTAACCCAAGTTTTGACTGATGAACTCGCCTGGAATGACTTAGCCAGCGAGTTCCAAAACAAATTGCTACTTCCATACCGTGTTCGTAATGACGTCAGAGGAATTCCAGACCAGAAAATTTATTTGCAACTGAAAAATAATGGCCTGATCATATTCATACATGAACAAGAAAATAGCCAATCAGAGCTGGGAAAAAAATTAGAAAAGTATAAACAGGATTTTTTGAACACGAGCCAAGTTTTTCAACTTTGTATTTCACCAGATTTCACTATTACACCACTACATGTTGCAGTAAAAAGAGGACATTCTTTGATCACAGAATATCTACTCAACTCAACAAGCTACTCCAAAGTGCAGTGTCTAAAATATTTGGTGCATTGCTGTGTTGCTGAAACAGTAAATGACAGCGAGTCTACGATCGCAGAAAAAGTAACCATTCTTAAATTGCTTCACTCATTTAATAAACATTGGATTGATGAACATGTCTCTAATGACTTGCCGCCTCTTTTGCAAACAAAAGTGCATGAGAAATTAGTTGAATGTCTACTTAAATGTGGGGCTGATATAACTGCCGCTGTGCTATGTGGAAAAGAAATCAGCCTTCTTGTAATCAGCATTTTGGAAAAAGAAGAGATTTTAATTACACAAGAAGTCGCTTCTAAAATTCTTCAGGGTCTCTTTTGTAACAGCAATTTAAATGAATGGGATTTGAAAACTGACTTTATAAGAGTATGTGACTACCTACTTAAAGTAGGTGGTGTGCTCAGATGCAGAAATGATAAAAACCCATGGGAGCTGGAAGCGATTCAGAAAAATATTCAGCACATTTCAGAAGCGACAAAATGCAGTCACGATTTTCTCGTAGAACTGAAACGTCGTGGGATCTTTTTACAGGTACGTAAATAATGCAATTTAAAATATTTAAATCAAAAGAAAGAAGTTTCATCAATATTCTTTTAAATTTCAGGATGACTTAGTCTGTGCTGAAGCGTTTCACAGCAAAATAATGTCTTCCCATAAACCCTCCTTTGAGCAGATTTGCCTGAGCTTGTTATCATGTCATCAAATCAAACCATTCATTACAATGAAGCTGTGTCTTGAGACGGATATTCACCATCATAAATTTTTTGTTACCATACCAAAAGGAATACCAGAGTTTTTTGCTGCGAAGGAAGGAACTGTTTTTGTGCTACGGAGTTTTGATGTTGGCCTTTCGATTATGAGACTGAAAGATACAGTAGACCCCAATTTGGCTTTGATAAGCAAATGGCAAAAAATCATGACAGATTCAAAGATGCCACTCATTGTTTTCATTTGTGACCATGTCTCAAAAATTAAAATTGAGTATCTCGCAGCATTTGAGCGCAAAGTAATTTGCGTTTGCACTTCAATTGAAGATAGCTTGGATACTTTTGCGACCGTATCTGAGGATGAAATAAGTTGGGAAGATTTTTCAGCAGATTTGCAACATGACTTGATGGATTTTGAAGAAGGTGGGGTTCCACAAACAGTTTCTAAGCTACATAATTTAGAATTAGTAAAATTCTTACGTGAAAACTTCCCACAGTTTGTGGGGTTCGAAACAAACAAAACGGTGGGGAATAATGACTGTTCGTCATCAAATATTTTCCAACACTTTCTGTGTGAAAAGATAGTGTTTCATGGAATTTCAAGGACCGAGTTAAATCAGTTTGTGAAGTTTGGACACATCATTGGGGAAATAGGAGACGACATAAGTAAACTAGATTACGTTCTTGTGCAAAGTTGTCAACAATTTCAAGAAGTTTGCAAGCAAACAACTGCAACTGTGCACCTCCTTGTATATGATAAAGGAACTTTGAAGCTAGTTCAAACAAGAGGTTCCGACAAAAACATCAAGAAGTTTATTAAAGAAAAACAAAAACAGGTGCAATGCGACGATTTTCCAGTTTGCACTTGTGGCAATCACAAAGTAGGATCGGGAAATTTGATATGGAATGTTTTTCATTACCCAGGAAAACTTCAGACAAGCTGGGTAAACATTTTAAATTTGATTGAACCTACAAATACCAAAGACAGTTTCAAAATCGGGAACCCATCTCTAATAGCTGATGTAACCAACGTATTCAGTTTGGCGTTTAATGCTAAAAATAATCTGGAATGTTGGAGACAAACAAGAGACTCCATTGTTTGCAGTTATTTAGATAATCAGTCAATACATAGTGCGGATGTGATTGTGGAGTTGTTAAAGTTTGTTGGGTGTGAAGACAACGAGAGAGTTGAACTACAGCAAATAGCTGCTAAAATGCTTTTCCCAAAGTTTGTAGAAAGGAATCAAGTTTCCTCGCCCACAATAGATAAATTTGTTCAACTTGGAATTTTAGGATATAGTAGTATATGTGAATTGGTTGGGTTTGTACACCGTGTTTTTACTTGGTATTTCGTCTCAGATATGGTGATAATAGAACAACCGAGTCAGCTTGTGCTTGATATCCGACAAGAAATTTTACATGACTGCTTTGAAGCTCAAGACGTCGAAGTTAGCATCCGAATTGAGACATGGTATTATTGGGTCAGCAAAACAATAAAAACATTTCGGTTTGTTCAAGCAACGTTTTTCCGGTTCCTTGATCGATTAGCAGACTTAAAACCTACTTTAGTATTAGGTTGGGTGAAAGTTCACGGGACAAATGACTTTCTGACAAAATGGATAAATGCTTCTATAGTTGGGAACTACTCCAATCTATTCAATGTAATTTTTTCACTGGGGGTTGATAGAGAAATATTTAAATCTGAAGATCTGGTGACACTAGCAGTTATGTACGCCGACGTGCCAATCATTGAAGTTGTGTTTACAATGTTTGAACAGAACACAAACAAAAAAATCTTTGACATTCGGCTACATGATGAAGAACTTTCCTCACATGACAATGATATCCCACAATCAGTTCTTCATGTTGCAGCACGAAGAGGAAGCTTCGTGGTCATGGATTTTTTACTGAACAACAAAGCCTTCCAACATAGACTAATTCAGCCAATCATGATGGATTTACTTGTTCTCTCCGTTTATGACACCAAAAAGAATCATGACCAAGTAACCAATAGGAAACGCATGATTAGGGCTTTGTTGGAAAACGACGAGACATGGATTAATAAAAGAAATACTACAACTTTTTCCCCGTTTCTGTTTAAACACATCCACGTTGATTTAATTATATATCTCATCAACATCGGTTTTAATATACATGCAGTTGATAAAGACGCACACAATGTCCTGCATATATGTCCAGAATACATGAATCCAGGAGAATACCATAAATTAATACAGACTCTTGCTGCAGGAGAAAATTCCAAAATATTCCATGCAAGGGATAAAGGGAATTGCACACCACTCCACTTTGCAGTGAAATATTTGGAATTGCTCGACTCAACTCTGCAACTTTTTGTATCTGCAAAGGTAGACTTAAATGCCAAAAATAAGTATGGTAACACTCCTCTAATTTGGGCGGTTATTAACAAAAGGAGCCTACGTTTGATGGAATCACTTATTAACTACGGAACCAATTTTCACGAGTTGCCCCAACACAACACTGCTGTTCTTCATATTGCTGCTGAATTTGGCAATTTAAGTGCGTTGAGGTATTTCATTTCGCGGAGATGGGATGTTAATGCAAAGGATAAGAATGGAGACACACCACTTCATCGTGCGTTAAAGTTCTCCAGCGAACATACCCATGATATAGTGCAAATACTGGTTAAAAATAGTGCTGATGTCAACGCTATCACTAACTTAAAACATACTCCTCTTTCACTAGCATTGGAATGGAAAAATAAAGTGGAGCACCGCACAAAGCTATTTCTTAGAAGCTCTGGCGCTCTCGTATAGCTCCGCTTTTATAAAAGTATAAACAAATGAAGCCAGCAGGAAAAAATACTCAAGAAATGGCGATGTCTTTCATAAAACTCGTGATTTTATTCTTTAAATACTAAAACGAAAGTAAAACTAAATTATTTCACTGAACAATCCTTCTCATTTTCACCCACTTTTGCTTTAACTGAAAGGAAAGCGGCAAATGCGTTTAGATTTTTTGGTATGGTTAAAAATCCGATTTTATCCTAATATAAACTCTGTTTTTCCTTTCAACCGTTCCATGGTTGTTCTGTGTTGCTTTAAGGAGGCAGCGAAATTTGAAATGTTTTTGTGTAATATTATTCGATGAATCAAGGGAAAAGATAAAACATCATTCAGAACTTTTGAGCAGAAATTAATTCTGATGAATTTGGAAGCGGAAATAAATAAAGACAGATGAACACCAACAAAACGTAGGAAGGGAAGTAAAAATACGTTAGGTAAGAAGTGAAAAGGTATCAGTAAATGGGAATACAATTATGTATACACAATATATTCTTTATGCTTTATAAGTTTAATGCAGAATGGTTTTAACCACGGCATAACGAGTCACTATCCAAACATGCCGAGAGTAAGGATGGTTTATTTAAGACGTCTGGGGAATCACTGGGAATGATTTAGAATTTGGTTAGGCTTCATAGTCGGTGTACGGCAATTATTTCATTATTATAAGTGAAGAAGGGGTAATCAGATACAACCCTTTTATCTTTATAACTATCATCATTAATCATAATTCTTTTCCATTAAATCGTGCTAACACAAAATTTATTCTGATTTTTATTTAGCCTCCAATCAATAATTCAGACCAGAATGACTTCTTGTTGCTGCGTTGGATTTGGATCCATGTCCATCTCAATTTCTACTTACTTCTCAACTCGTCGTAAACATTAGTTACTTACAATCAAATCCTGTCGGAGGCTACTTTTCTAATTGTATGCAGGAGAGTCAGCAGCATCATTTATCTACAAATATTGCACTCCAACTTAATAACAATTAACTTTGTAAATATGTTCCTTTTTTCATTTCCATAGAGAAATCACATTCAGCCTGAAAAGCATTTTTGGCATTCAGCTCGCTTTCAATAAATTATAAATACTTGGTTATAACATAATTGGCCAGTGTTCCTCTGTAGGAAATGCATGCATCACTGCAAGAGTGTTTACTTCGCATTAACAATAAACCGAGTAGGTATACCCAAGTTGTCAAACAACTGATTAAAGAAGAAGATTAAAGGCTGATTAAAGAAGATTGTACAAACGAAAATAATAATTTGATTGAGATTGTAACAGAAATTAATATTGGACTGATTTTACAAACATTAAAAACCAACCAACGATATTGTCGAGCAAAAACCACTTGATTAAATGGAGCAAAAATAATTCGCACAAGCAACTTAAAAAACCTTACTTTTACCAAAGTTAAATATTATTTTGGAGGTAAAAGAAAAAGAGACAATAATAATGGCACAACTGAATAATAAAATTTTTAACTCAAATAAATAGAATTTGCAACTCGAGAATTTTTAAC
>JAQGAP010001975.1:0-17044 GCA_034697805.1 Orchesella bifasciata | reverse complement strand
CCAAACACCTCCAGCTACTAATATAAGCCATGTTGTTAAGTCAAATGCAGAAATATAGCCAATTAGAGACAAAACTCTGGGGCGCATTGGTGGAGCACATGTAATGAAATGCACGAAATGTCCCTTTGTGTTATAAGAAATTTCTGAAATTTGATTGGGTTCTACGGTTTTGCGTATCTCGGGAAACAAATTGCGATTCCCAAAGCTCCAAATTGCTCCGTATGTAAGGTTTGTAAATACCAACTTATCAAACAAAAATTCAAGATTGTTTTCGTTTATATCCCAATCTAAAAGGTACTTGATTTTCTTTTTTGAGATTTTAAATTCAAACGTATTATATACTAATTCCACTTGCAAACATTTTGGATCAAGTTCTTCAAATTTCACGTTTTCAATTGATGCTGTTGGTTCATAATTTTGAAAGACCGGCGTTGGTGTCCAGTCCACTTTTCTTGTATAGTCTAGACATTTCATGGCTAGTGTGTACGTTATAATGTATGACTTCAATGCTTCAGAATATTCGATACCGAGTACAAACTTTGTCGGTGCAGAATTAGTACTGCCGTGTCTGACATTGCTCATCCAGTACAAATCAGTAAGGTGCAAACTGCTTTTCGTGTATTCCAAAGATTCGTAGTGAGCAATCGGTTTAGCTAATTCCACATGAACAAAGTACAGACCAGTTCTGAACAGCGAGAACGTAGTATAACCCGGCTCCGATAGAATTTTGTAGTCAAAAATCGTCGATAAAAGTGAAGTTACGGTACCATTAACACCAATCGCAGGTATTACCTTGGCGCCACGTAAAATTGGGTACCATTGTTTACAGCCATTTGGGTCCAGGTAGATTTGTGCAAAGCAGTTAATTTTATGGTGGGGTGGAGCGAGAAATTTGAAACCATGTCCGGGTAACGGAAACCCATCCTCTGTGTCACATTCATTTAAATTTTGTGACATTTTTGTAGGATCCAATTTTAAATCAGCGAAAAGGTACCGAGATAATATAGTTGGATAGTGCAGCGGCTTGAGCTCATAGGAGTCGCCAAGTAAACTACCATTCTGTAGAAGAATTTATATATTTAAAGGGAATTTTAAACGTTTTTGGGTTTACAATTATCTGTACTTACTTTATATACAACGTCGTTCATAACAACGGTGACGCTGCAGTCCTGAAACATTTCCAGTTCCTTTTGCAGTGTGACTAATGTGCCTTGAATACAAGCGGCGTGCAGATAAACTCCGAGGAGAAATAGCACTAGCAAATCCAGAAAAGTTTGTATCCATTGTGTGCGGTTGTCTGCCTACCTGCTAAAAAAAAGGTACGTGTACGTATTATTCTACAATAGTGTTTAAGGAAACCTATTTTAAATTGGAGTTTGTGAGAAAAATTTACAAGCAAAAGGTAGTAGTTTGAACAGTTCGGGTTGTTCACTGGTCGGTGTGGGTAGCAGCAAGCGTAACTGGGATCTGTCGTGGTAGAAGTATGCTTTCGCCAAAATTATATATAAAACTAGTATCTTGTTAGTTTAGTACACAAAATTATCTTCTTTATCAGAAACCATACAATAGCCAGTAGCTGCATTAGAAATATCATTAATTATTAAAAGCTCATTTTTAAACTAAACCAAACATTTTCATAAATGATTTGGGTTGGATTTACTAGATATGAGATTTTGGGGCAAATTGAGCTTGGCAAATTTTTTTCTGTAAGGTTCTATTTTTTAAGCTTGTAATGTGGCGAAATAAACTTGTTTTCTGTTGGAGTTGATGAACACGAACATTCGTCTAGCTCGCCCCAAATTCCAACTCTAATTTCCGGGGCTGGCAATATTTGACAGATCGTGTCAAGTAGTTGGAATTTGAAAACGGTTTTATATTGCCACTCACTTTAATAGCATTTAGTTGGTCGGTATAACACTGCGGGCTGTTGTTGCGACGCTTCGTTATAGCAGAAGTATAGGTTGCTGAATATGAGGCTTGACAAAACGATTTCAACCTTAGAAGAAAATGTAATTTGTAGCAAAATGGTTTTTTTCGATTAAATATAAGGACTAATTGCTTTCGTGTATCACGAACACCATTTTCTTAAGGTTGAAATAAGGTTATTAAAACTACTGTTTTACTAAAATTGCATTTTCTTCAGATTTGGCTTTTACTGCATCAAACCGGAGTGGAGTTCAAAGCGGAAAGCGTCATCTCTGGTAAATGCTAGTAACGGTGACACAGAGTATAATTGTGGGCTTGGTACTTCCAATTCGAAGTAATATTTTAATGAGATGTATATCTTTTGGGTAATCCTAATCCTCAATGTAAAATGTCCTTCATCTCAACGTTTGAATTCTTGTGGTTATTCCACTCACTATCTGAAAACTACTTAATTTTAAGCTTCATTGTCACGTTTTTCCTTCTCAATCCTTATATTATGAATACGTTTCCCAGCCTATAAAAGGCGGGCCGAACTTTAATACTCACGTTTTCTTTTACGTGCTACTATGCACTATGTTTGTCTGACTATTGATTCTTAAGTTACCCTAGTTCTTATCTAGACGAGTAAACATTTCCTCCTTTTCATATTTTGAAGTACAAATATTCTGTATTCTATAGGGCAATGCACTATGCAAACTTGCATTGCAAGTTCGCAATGTCAAGCTAATGATTCTAAAGGCAACAGCTTCTTAGAGCTGCAGATTGTAAAAAAAATTAATGACGAAGCTTTAACAAAATAATTTATACTTTGTGTTCCTTGGGGCAACGTAC
This sequence comes from Orchesella bifasciata, assembly GCA_034697805.1. Lineage (NCBI taxonomy): Eukaryota > Metazoa > Arthropoda > Collembola > Entomobryomorpha > Orchesellidae > Orchesella > Orchesella bifasciata. The sequence continues at coordinate 14,287 of JAQGAP010001975.1, read as the reverse complement.
TATGGACTTTCTCGAAGTCTAGATTAATTTGTTTCTTCAACTTATCATTGTCAAGATGTGAGAATGGAAGGAGCTAGTTTCATAAGCAGATAAAAGCGTGACTGATGTAGTGTTCATAAGATGCATATAAAAAAGGTACATTTTGTGCTATTCAGTCATTCAATTTACAAAAGCTTTCTTAGTTTTTCCACATTTTCACCACAAGCGCCTTCTCAACATTGGGCTCCAGTACCTCCCCATTTCCTTAGGACTATGTATTTCTGTTCTCTGAAAGAGGGGTACATTGAAAGAGGTTCTTGGTATTAAGTACCTTTTTTAAGTATATACTTCTCATGTATGTGAGGTGACTTTCTTACAGATTAATCAACGCATGGTTAGTCCTGATGCATTTTTGTGTGAATAAAATATTTTTGTTGATGGCTTGAAACTGTTCATACACAATAACATGAGTTTACAATTACTGCTCAGTTCAGTCCTGCATGATCTCTCAGTAACTTCAAAACGAACGATACAATTAAAAAGTAGAGAGTTGCAAAAAACGGTAACCGTTTGTCATTTATTCATTCTAGTTTCCCACAATGTTCCTAAAACTGTGTTTTAAACAGAAATTTTCTATGAATTTCTTGCAAAACAGGTTGGGATCACCAACAAATACAACCATGTCCAAGATGAATCGTCCTCGATTGATTAAGGAGAAGCCTAATACTTCCGGTTTAAGTCGAACTTATAATTGCCAAGTGTGCTTCAAAAAATTCGCAAAACAAAAGCACCTTAACCAACATACGTTAACTCACCAAGAGAAACAGTTTGAGTGCCAGACTTGTGGAAACAAGTTTACTCAATCTTCCCATTTAAAAAGGCACGAAAGAATTCACACGGGTGAGAAACCGTATAAATGTGGAGTGTGCCCAAAAGCATTTTCCCGCTTATTTTCCTTGCGTCAGCATATATTTATTCATTCTGAAGAAAAGCGTCACCGCTGCCCCGTTTGTGACAAGAAGTTTTCTCAAAAGGGTAATTTAGATACCCATTTACGAACTCATACTGGCGAAATGCCATTTAGTTGCGAACACTGTAAAAAAAGATTTAAACAACGACCTCATTTAAAACGACATGTCAAAGCTGCACATTTGAAGGAAGTGTCAAAGTTTGCGTGCGTGTTGTGTTCGAAAACACTGGCATCAGTCCAGTCACTTAATTATCACATGCACATTCACACTGGTGAAATGCCTTACCAGTGCCACGTTTGTGGAAAGCGATTCCGCCAGCAAATTCACGTAACTCAGCATTTACGTACGCACACTGATGAGAAACCATTCTTTTGTGAAATTTGCGGAAAACGGTTTGCAACTGGACACGAGTTATCAGGACACATTCGGGTCCACTTGGGAGAAAAGTTCTTCAAATGCCCTGTATGCTTGCAGGACTTTTTCACTCAAGGAGGTCTCCGTTGTCATGAACAATCAATTCACGGAACGGGGTTGTTGCACACATGCGTAATTTGTGACAAGAGCTTCCAATTTCTTTCTGCCCTTAAAAAACATGTGCATACACATACCAAGGAGAAACCTTTTAGCTGCCGAATTTGCGGAGCAGCGTTTGCTCGAAAAAGTAGTGCAAATGTACACAAGCAAACACATGCCGAATCTGAAAAAGCTTATGAGTGCATTATCTGCCTGAAAAGGTTTACTACACTTGGGTACCTTTTGCAACACACAAAAACTCATGTTCGTGAGAAACCTTTTGTTTTCGAATTTTGAGGCGAAGATTTCTGTTTAGGAAACATTTTAAGAATTGCTGAAATACTTAAACTTACAAAGTTTCTTTCTGAAATGCTATACTTATGTAAATTCAGTTGTTGTATCAATGGGATTAGTCTTTGGTAGATTCTGTTAATAGCTCGACGATAAAAGTAATTAGCTTGGTCCTTTTAAACGACAATGTAGCTCCATTGCAATTACATGTGAGTATGAACTTCTTTATAAATGGCTCATAATTAAAACTTTTTTGACTGGTACACGTTTCTGGAATACAATTCAATTCTATGGTATATTAGAAAAATTGATTTTTCACACATGTAAAGTCTCAATATGATAATTACAAATATGATACTTATTTTATAATCGATTTATGTGAAACAATAAAGTACTTAAGCATGCCTTCATAACTTTTAAATTAAACAACTACTACTCTTTGCCAATTCATCAGGCTATTTTTTATTAATCATCAATCTCAACGATGGGCTCGAATATTTTTGATATGGCCTCTGCCGCTAGCTGACTTGAGTCTAGGGATCCCACATAGTCTACTTAAGAACTCACGCTCACTCAAGACCTAAGGGGGTGATATTAGAATTTAAAAAATTCAAACTTTTCTAAAGCTTTCGGCTTCGATCATAGACGACGAAAACAAGAAAATACAGACGCAATGTGAAGTGGAAACGAGGGATATTTGACCTCTAAACTATTTTAAACAATGTATTCAGAAAACTTTCGTTTCTGTAAATTTAGGTGTCAGATTTTTCAATTTCAATTTCAATTTATTCAAGCAGCTTCATAAACAATCAACTCATGGGACGATTTTGGAGCACACATGCGTAATTTGTGACAAAAACTTCCACTCTGTTCATCGGCTCAAACAACATGTTCATCACCGTACCAAGGAGAAACCGTATAGCTGCCGAGTTTTCTCGTAAAGATAGTGCTAAAAACCACAAGCAAAGACATGCTCGTCGTGAGAAAACGTATGAGTGCATTATCTGCATGAAAAGTTTTGCTACACTTGGACTCCTTTTGAAACAAGCAAAAGTTCATACTCATGAACGACCATATTTGTGTAAGTTTTGTGGCCAAGCTTTTCGTGTCCACTATAATGTTGGTAGGCATGAAAGGAAATCCTGCAAAATGGGAATTAAGCATTGAATACATTTAGTTTAAAATTTTTTTAAAAACACTTTCCAATTTTCATAATTTGTTTGTAAAGTTTGTATTTGTGGGTTTATATTCCGTTAATTTAATAGCTCGTAGGTAAAAATAATTTGGATTGTTTCTGTGTAAGGAGCTAGATGATAATTTTTTTAGTGTAAGAATTTTTTTCGAAAAATTAATGGCTGATAATCTGTATCCTTTCTTAACGCTACAATTGTAAAAAAATTAATCTTGTAAAACTGTATAATAAAAATGTACATAATTACCAATGTACAGTTGAAAGAAAATGTTAATTAAGAAGCTGGATTCTTATTTGATAATGATTTAATGTGAAAGAAGAAAACATTTGTGCATGCCTTAATGATTACAAAACAACTCATTGACATGTTCATTCTGCTACAATTTATTAATGTCGAACACCTAACGGTCAAGTGAGACTGAACCAATGATTTAAATTTCACTCTGTGATCAAAGTCAACAGCATTGATGCAGAATCTTTCAACCGAACCCCGAAAGCTGTCTGTCAAAATTTCATCTTTCACAAGTTGGGGCCTTCGCGTAGCCACATCTCAGTCGCCCATAGTTTGTTCTTGCTTTATTTTTGACAGCAAGTTTCCAAACAAACATTTAAATAAAACCAAAAGTTATTAAAAGTTAAAAGAAATTAAAAAGTCTTCAATCAAAGGAATTTTAAATTTAGTCTTTGCCCGAAAGGATAATTTAGCCCACTTAAGTGATATACGTCGTAGATTCGACGTGAGTGCTTTTCCATTAATATTAATTATCGATGTTTATCTCGATGCTTCTTGTGACGCACTCTTCCCTTCCATCAGTTTCTTCTTCTCAGATGCTTTCTACTTGTTGATGATATCTTTATAGACGAAGCCGAATCGATATGCATCACTACTTTTCCTTAAACATTTGTAAATTAATTCATGCATTTATGAGGGAATTTCACTCTCAAAGGTCGCACTTCCAAAGTTTCAGGAATGTTGATTGATTTGTTTTACTTTTGGATGAAATGCAATCATGGCAGATGCATTAAGTATAATACAAGTTGCGTGTTGATATTTTTCGCATCATTATCACTTACGATGTCAATCGTTAGCTTGCTTTGTTTAAAATGACCTATCAATAAGTACGGGGATAGTGAAAGTAAGCCTGAGTGAAAATTTGATTATCACAACACCCCAACTTCAAAGCTATACGCACGATGAGCATACCTATATCTCTCTTCAAATGTAGGGTTAGTTTTACGTTTAATTCAGTCCATTCCTGCTATAATGTCTGTCCAACGGTGGAGCTTAGGAGAGAAAAAAAAGAGGTTGGAGTATAACGCAATTATTGACAGTCTCATGCAGTAAGAGGGAAAGAATTATACGTTGTAAGTAGAGGACCAATTTTTCGACGAAAATGCGTGCAGAAAATAAACTAAACTAACTTCTCGCTTTCTTCGAACCTCAATTACTATAATAGTTAGTAATAGTACAGTCACCACCTAAAAATAATTAAACTGGGTGAGCCTGCCAAGGTTGGGATAAATCTTCCCAAATTGCCCCAGCAAAATGAGGAGCCTTCCTCCCCAGCTTTGGACTTTGGAGTGCTCATTTCCCAGAAATACGAGTAGAGGGGGAGAATTGAGACAAAGGGAGTTTGTCCTTTTGGAGAAGAAGAATTGCCAGGCTACATAGTTGAAACCTTTTGCGGCTTTGAGATAGGGAACTTGGAGGTGGACTCAACTGCAAAGGGACAGACGGGAAAGAGACATTCTGCAGGGTTCAGGTCCAACGGTTCTGCGAGCATTCTATTCCCAATGATTTTATCAACGTGGGATGCACTCCAACTGGCTGGAGACCAGCGTATAAGTCATCTCGGAGGAGCAGAGCGGATCGTGATGGGCAGGAGCTGTAGTTGTAAAAGGAAAAGCAAAAAATATCTGCTTTAGTTCAGATACGAGGACTGGCGTTATCAACTCAATTTCGATGACGTCCCCGAGTTGTTTTGTGTGCGTGCTCAAAGCCATCAAAAAATCATTCTAACAAGTGATTAGGTGTGTAAGAAGCTAGCGTTCAAGTTTCAACAATCAAAATGATTTGAAACAAGGACTTCACGTTTCGTCTGGCAAAGTTGGAATGCACTAATTAATTGGATATAATTTGTTATTTCAGAATGGTGTCGTCAAATCAAACAAACCGATTCTAGCATAATGTGATTATGATATTTTAATATTATTAGTAATCAAAATGATTTTTGACATAAATGTGAACAAACATAATTGTAGTTGAATATTTTCGTATAACTTGTGGTATAATAGTAATGTTGAATGTTCACTGAAATAAAGAAAAGAGCAATGAAGGTTGTGCCTGTTTAAATTAGCACTGTTTTCGACACTTAACGACTATCTGGTGCACTGTAACTGTGCAAACTTTGTTGAAACTCTGCTGCTGCGAACGCAAACTCATTTTCACCAATTGCTGTAATAACGTCGACAATTTGGAAACTTGGATTGTAGCTGACTGCGAACATGAGGTGATACCTAAGCAAATCACAGATCAAACTGGTTGAGAATATGGGAACAAACATTAATATTCTCACAGAAAACAAGAAAAATGTGAAACTTGACATACCTGCGATGAAAGGTAAAGCACCACTTCCTTAAGATTTGGAAGGTCCAGTAGTCCATCCAAAATCATAGTGTCTGTAAGCCTAAATTCATCCTCTAGGTTGTCAGGCAGAGGAAAGATGAATAATTTTACCTCCATTTTAAACTTCTTCAAGTTCTTCAAATCAGTTATGTTTGGGTGGTGGAATTTCTTTCCACTTTCCTCATCTTTTCCTAGAAACGCTTCTTCTCCAACTCGCCCGAAATTTATTGTAAGATGCTCCAGGTCTTTCCAAATCTCACAGACAGCTCTGAAACCCCTATCATCTAATCCAATTTCTAAACTCTTGACATTCGGCATGAGCTCCCCAAGCTTTCTGATTTCCTCAGTACCCAACTCATAACGATATAAAGTGAGATCCGTCAGCTTCTCCCACTTTGTGATGTTCCCGTCAATTAAACCTTGAGTCAAATTTTCTTGATAAACATCCCGAAGAAAGTAGCTGAACTGCTCCAGGTTAGGACACTCCCTCAAAAACGCGAGATTCGGGGCAATGGGTCCTGACATCTTAAGTTTTTTGAGAGCCATAAATTTGAGTCCAAATGGGAAGTTTTGGAACGGCATTGTGTTCTCATCAAATTCCCGACGCACATTCAAATATTCTAAAGGATGCTGGAGGAGTTGCCTAAATGTCTCCTCATCCACCGTCGGGTCAATCTCGATGTCTATTCTTTTGAGAGAGAATTGAAGACGGCTAATAGAAGATATGAGTATTCCACGATAAGACTGCCTCCTTCAAAACCAACAGAAAGAAAGACTTGATCAAATAAATAAAAATATTGGGATTACCATAATTCAAGACAAATTGCTATAATAATGGAAAAGAACTCACGTCAAATCTAAATCAGTGAGGTTTGCTAAATACCCTTGTCCACGCTCCTTCCTCAGGATTTCGGCAGACTGGAAAAACTCCAAGAGCTCAGCTTCAACTGCCCGTGGTGAGGCGCAGCTTACTAGGCCGACCTGCAGTGGTCCAAGTTTCTGGATAAAGTGTATTATTATTAATTAAGTTGTCCTGAAACAGACACAACTTTGTGCGAGTTGTTAAATTAGTTGCAACCAACCTTAATGTTTGGAAAATGAATGATGAGTTCCATCCACGTTATTGGAAAGGACTTAAGCACTTCATGGTAGACCACCAACTCCACCAAATTGTTTTGGACCCGCTCCGCTGAAATCACAGCGTGTTGGGGCAGTTTTGGATCCAGCCTCTGCTCCTTTTTAGCAGGTTTTTTGTCGTTGTAATCGTTCTCCCATAATTTCAAACTCTGGAGATTTGGTGTCGCCTCGAAAATCACGGTGCGGAAGTCTGCAACCCCGGCAAAGTTACAAATGGACAATTCCAGGTGGGTCATTAGAGGCCCGACTCTATTCCAAAAGCAAATTTGGTCTTGCTCTCCATCCTGATTTATTGATTGGAGCTCAATTTTCCAGTCCCTTAAGATGTACTTCCGAAATGGGTGTTCAACTAACTGCAGCTGCTCATTCTCAATAAGACCCAAGTATGTTTGGCGTGTCATCCATGGAAGGTCCTCCTCATCTACTACGATATAACTATCCACCCAGGGTGAGTCAATAATTTTGAGCCAGGCATTCTCTCGCCACTTGGAAAGCGACAGGTTTTTCCAATCTCGAGAAACCAGACGGAAGCTTCGGAAATCCTCAAGCTCGAAAGGGATCAACTCAAACAGCCTCTTGAGAACCTCCACAAATAAAAGTCAACAAACATTTTACAATAATATCAACATTAATTAATATTCATAATTAAGATTTTTATAATTCGTACGGACCACAGGATTCAGTAGCGGATGAGTTTCTATTTCTTCAGTACCAGCCGCTCCACGTGGTAATGGGACTATTCCTGCCATTTAGAAATGTCCACTGAACAATCTTCACTTTTTATTTCAACTAACGATTAAATAACCAGCAATAATTTTTGACTAAATCAAGGACGGTTTATCTCTTTGAGCAGCGAGTTCCTCACGAGATGCAAACCAAAACAGAAATGCAAGGATGATCACACCACCCATCAGCAACCGGCTGATTTGTTTGATGTTTTTTCATAGAGCGTTCATTTGTTTATGCACATCTTTACTTCATGTGGGGCTAAGTTTTCTGAATTTCTGGGAGGCGGGAAGAAAATGACATAAAGTGTCTCTCGCAATGTGATGATGAATGAAAGCGAGATAATATGCCTTTTTGTTTTGTTGTCTCCTTCTCACAATCAGATTGTTGGGTGAACCAGAAGCCTTGGTATTCCCAAGTACTGAACGTGGATGCGATTTGCTAGTGTCAGGTTGATCACCTCCACTGTGGTTTACGTGGATATTTAGATTGTGAGAGGAGCAAGATCGAGATATTCCTGTAAGGCAAGGCAGACCACACACACAGTCAGTGTTGTGATCCGTCAACAGCGAGAGAGACGTACTCAGATTTTAGTCGACAAATTTTTCTTCAGTTTTATAAGTACTTCATCATTTCATCGGTGGTTGTTAGTCTCCTACTTTTTGAGTGCGTAGAAGTTAGCTTTTAGTGCTTCAATTTAAATCTAAATCAAGCTGTTCTGTCATCTGTGAAGGACTGGAAATGGAAGCGGTTGTCCCACCACCACCTCGAGGAAGAGATGAAACTGGTGGAACTGAAATGCATCCGTTGGAAAATCGCGTGGTTTGTCATTTCAATTTAAAAAATGATAAATATAGTAGAAAGGTTGCACAGTTGTCATAATTCTTTGTTGATTCTAATTTGGGCAGGTTCTTGAGAGACTTTTTGAACTCATCCCATTTGAGCTCAAAGTCTTCCAAAGCATCAGATTGGTTTGTCGAGCTTGGCACGAGAACTCTCTTCCAACTTGGAGGAAGAATGCCTGTATCGTTCTTCGAGACTCAGATGAAGATGACAGGGATACTAGTGAAAATCTCGAAGATGAGGAGGTGGAGCAGGTTTCCGGGATTTCTCGCCAGAAATACCTGGACCTTATTGAGAATGAGCAGCTGCACTTGATTCAACACCCATTTCGGAATTACTCCTTAAATAAATGGAAAATTGAGCTCCAATCAGTAAATCAGGATGGAGAGCAAGACCAAATTCGCTTTTGGAATAGAGTCGGACCTCTCATGACCCACCTGAAATTATCACATTCCAACTTTTCTGGAGTTGCAGACTTCCGCACCGTGATTTTCGAAGCAACATCCAATCTCCAGAGTTCGGAGTTGATAAACAACATTTACAACGACAAGAGACCTGCTAAAAAGGAGCAGAGACTGGATCCAAAACTTCCCCAGCACGCTGAGATTCCAGCGGAGAAGGTCCAAAACAATTTGGTGGTGTTGGAGATTCAACTTGCTATCAACAGATACAGAGGTGGCTTTCAAGAGATTAAGTTCCTTCCAATAACGTGGATGGAGCTCTTCATTCACTTTCCAAACATTAAGGTCGGTAAAACCTCAGTGGAAACTAGTTTATAAACTCACACAAAACCTTTCTTTTTCAGGACAATTTAACTTATAATATATACTTATTGCAGAAATTTGGACCAGTGGAGTTTGGAGCAGATGCTGAAGATGAGCTCTTGGAGCTTTTCGAGTCTGTCGAAATTCTGAGGAAGGAGCGTGGACCAGGCTATTTAGCAGATCTGAGTGATTTGGAATTGCTGTGAGTTATTTTGTGTTAAATATCTTTAATAATAGTACTCTATTATTTGACGAAGGCCTGTCTTTATTCCTCGCGGTTTTGTAGGCCGTTGGGTTTTAACCTCAGTACCTTTTGTGAACCACTTATCTCTTCCATTACCCGACTTCAATTTACTCTCAAAAGACTCGACTTTGTGATTGACCAGACGGTGGATGAGGAGACATTTAAGAAACTCCTCCAGCATCCTTTATTAGAACATTTGAATGTGGTTCGGGAACATGGTAGTGAACCACGGCCGTTCCAAAACTTCCCATTTGGACTCAAATTTATGGCTCTCAAAGGACTTCGTATGTGGGGATGCATTGCCCCGAATCTCGTATTTTTGAAGGAGTGTCCCAATCTGGAGAAGTTCCTCTTCGATGATCCTGAAGCCGATTTGTCTCAAGGTTTAATTGAAGGCAACCCCACAAAGTTGGAGAAGCTGACGGATCTCACTTTCCTTTTACCTAATTTTTTGGGTACTGAGGAAATCAGAAAACTCGGCGAGTTCATTCCGAATGTGAGAAAGTTACACGTTACGTTAGAAGATGGGAGTTTCCGAGCTGTCTGCGAGATTTGGAAAGAGCTGGAGCATCTTACAGTAACTTCATGGCGAATTGGAGAAGAAGATTTTCTGGGAAAAGATGAGCAGAGTGGGGAGAACTACCAGCACCCAAATATAACTGACTTGAAGAGCTTGAAGCAGTTTAAAATTACCGGATTCGAACGGGAGTTTACAGACGCTATGATTGAGGATGGGATTCAGGCCCTTCCAAATCTGGAGCATTTGGATTTGTAACCATTCTTTGAATCACAGGTGTGTCGAATTCCTGGTTTTTATCATTTTATGAGGAAAACATACATGTTAGTTTCCATATTTTCTACCAATTTGATATGTGATTTGCTTAGGTATCACCTAATGTTCGCAGTCAGCTAAAATCCAAGTTTCCCGAATGTCAAGATTAGACCTACAGTTTCAACAGAAATTGCAAAATAGCGACGAAGCAGATTGTCGTTAAGTCTTAACGGTTAAGCGTCGACATAGTGTATAAACATGTTCATTCTTTTCTGATTTATTTTTTCCCCTTATTTCAGTGAATATTACTAGCATATTGTAAGTTATATAAAAACATTTACTAACTAAAATTGTTCGTGTTCAGATTTATGTCATGAATCCTTTTGATTAGTAATAATATTAAAATATCATAATTACATCCTGTTCCAATAGAATTTAATTTAATTTGATAGCACCATTCTGAAATACTCATTCGATTTAGCTAACCAATTAGTGCATTCCAACCTTACCGACTGAACCGTTTAATACTCGTTGCAAATCGTCTTCGTTGTAATTCCAATTACTAACATCTCTGCTTTTACACTCCAAACATCACCGCTCGTCACAACTGTGGGAAATGGGAAACGCTAAAAACACTGCGGCTCGTGAAAGCAAAGCAGGCTGAGAAAATGGAAGTGAGTTCAGTGTGAGTTGCAATTTACTAACTCCCGAATAAAATGGAAATTGACATCATTTATCTTCTCGTGTGTCAACTTCTGTAGTGAGTGAAGAATCATCATGTTTATGTGCATCTATCACTAATTTGCTCACACCAAACAACGTAAACTCTTTCAATTATTTAACGTAGTAAAACGTTTTTTATTTTCAAAAACTCCCAGTTATCTTTTCAATATATAAAGAATTGTTACTTATATTAACTGTAATTGGTTCATAAAAATTATTTGAACGGAGAAACAATTATAAAAACACTTATTGTGTAGCGTTAAAGTGAAAAATTACCTATAATTATCTGTACAGACGAACTAGACATTGAAAAAGTGAAATAATTTCAAAAACCCTCTCCTCCATTCTTATTCCAGCTTTCTCCTCGTTGAACTGAGTTACCAGCCAGCTGCTTCAGTTCTAAACAATTAAAAATCATACATAATTAGCTTACAAACCATTTTATTAACTCACTTATTCAGTTCAAGCAAGTTGGTCCGGGCGATCGCAGATCGCACCGAAATAACCAGACCGTGTCAAATTCGCTAAAAATGTCATAAATTAGTCATTTAACACACCTCAGAAAGACGATCAGATCTTCGGTTTTCTTTTTGGCGATGACCTCTGACATGTAACTCGAACTTCTTCATCATTCTTCCGCTGCATTCGTAGTTGCACTCACCGCATTTTAATTTAGGAGGAGGAGCTGAACCTGACGGTTCTTCAGCAGAATGATTGACAGCTCGGTGAGTTTCAAGTTGATCGGGAGGGAGGAACCAGCCACATTCCCCACAAATGACGGATTGAGAACCCTCCTCATGAAGCTCGACATGAACCTGAACCCGTACATGGTCAAGGGTTTCATACGGACAATGGCAACATTCGTACTGCTTCCTTTCCACATTTCCCCTTCTGAAAGAATTGTAGCTTGGATAGGAAGTGTATGAATGTTTTATAATATTTAATCGAAAGCTCCGTTTCTCTTCACTTCCAAGATCATTTCGGACAGCGGGCGCACACCTTCTACGATGATGACCAAAAGATCCCGGAAACACAAAAATACCACATCCATTGCAAGCCGTTGCTTGTGACCCCTCCGAGTGAACTCTTTGATGACGTTTGTAAGTTGAGTTATCCGTCGTTTTGAAGGTACAAGAAGAACATTGGAGTTCGGGTGCCGCTTGAGATTGTACAGTCTTCTTTTCCTTTTTGCGAATGGTTTTTGGAAGAGGATGAAATCTGGAACGGTGGAGGGCCAGTTTCTCTGGAGCCAGGTACCAGCCACAATCTTCACATTGAACTGCTTGAGAACCCTCCTCGTGAAGGAGAGTATGAGCATCCATCAGACTGGCTGTTTGAGTACCAAACGGACATTTTGTACATTGTTGCCTGTACTTTGAAAACTTTTTTCCGTTTCTCATACGTTTCAAAACGGGAATAGCCTCAGGTCGGGATACTCTTCGCTTTTTAGGGGGTGGTGGAGCTCGAGATTCACGTGACAAGTTTTCGTCCACTCCTTCATCAGCGTCAAGAGTAGACGTGGAGTTGGAGCTGGAGGCGGATGAGGAGTATGAGGTCATGGGAAAAGTCGGGATTGCAAAACTACCATCATCATCATCAGGTTCATCGGCTAGCTCTGCTTTCACCATTGTTTCTCCGAAATGCCATTCTTCTTCAAAATCATCAGTTGCTTCTGTTTCTGATCCTTCGGGTTCTGCAGGAAGTTGACAAGAAACAAATGTCAAATATTATTCGATATAAATGTAGCTAAGCTCCTGCCCAACATAAAGTAGTTAATATCACTTACCGTCACCACAAGACTGAAGTACAACTTGACGAAGCTGCTTCCAAATGGAGCTAGAGCCTTGACATTGGACATCTTTGTTCCGCTGGATTTTGTCCATGAACTCTGCCTGAACCCCACTCAAAATCCTCTTCAATCTTGATAATTCCACAAAAGTCTCGTGAAACTGACGAGCAAGCTCGGCACAAGGTGGACAAAGAGGAACCTGACCACCATTTCCCTGAGAAAGAGGACCCTGGCTGTTGTCTTCTCCATAATTTAGCTGTTGTAAAGTTTCGGTTGGCACTTTTAAAATGTTTTTGAGGACAAACACCGGCATCAAATGCTCTTCATCAGACGCCGGGTCTGGATGGTCACCATTTTGATCATCAGCTGTTGGGATTTCGACGTCTCCAGTTTCGATTCTCTCTTGTTTCACTGCCACACTCTCTCGCATCAACTTTTGTGATGATTGACACTGGGAAGTGCAAATTAAGCAAGACTCCAACTCCACTTCCATTTTCGAAACTGGGCAAAAACAACAATTAAAAATTCACTACGATTGACGACTTATTGAATTGGCAAGATTTCCAGCTCACAAGCCGTCAATAACAAATAATATCACTATCAAAACTACAAATATTTATACACCCCGACCGACCGTTATTCCACGTTTACGGAACAGAACAAGTAGAACTGGAACGGAAATTGTAGGTCTCACAAAATCTGAAGTGATAAAATAAACCGTTTGCTCTTAAAACAACTTGTCACTGCTCCAGAATATTTTAATATCTCAGCACCCCGCTTTTTTCACAATCTGATCTCACAATGTTTTGTTTTGTACAAGTTTTCACCGTAAAATCAGAGCTGGTGAACTGCCAATTGCTCGGGAAAAAATTTGGCGCGACGGGAGACTCAACAGTGAATATTGAGAAAGCAACGCGCTCCGAGCTCGGGTTCCGATAGGTTTTGGATAGGAAGTAGCAGAGTTGCGGGATATGGGAGAAATGAGTTCTGGGCTACTGGCAGTGCTGGTAACGTTTCAGCGTGAAACGTTTTGGAACGTTCCAAAACGTTTCGTTTCAGCATTTGTTCCAGATTTTTTGGTGAAACGAATTGCTTTGAAACAAAACGGATTGAAACGTTTCACCTTAGGAACAGATTGAAACGAATCACTGAAACGTGTTTCAGTTCGTTGCAGCCAAGCAAATAATTATTCGCGATTGCTTCATCAAATCATGATTGTCAGTATCATATGAAAGTCAAAATGTAAACATTATAGGTATTCTGTTTCCAAATCTGTCAAAACTTTGGATCAGTTTAACTAAAAATTCAGCTTTTGGGGTCTGGATTATCATACTATGAAACCCCAAATAAGGTTCAAATGCAATACAACGGAGGAAAATCTGAGTAATAAGATATAAATTGGAATTGTTGAAACGAATTTACTACAGGCTACCAATTGGTTTACAACATAGTGCCTAATGGCTTGTAGTACTTAAGCTTACACAGAATTAGCCATTTTTGCTAAAAATATTGGAATGTGGTACCTGAAACGTGTTTCAATGTGTTTCGTTTCCAGAGGTGAAACGAAAACGAAACGGAAGTCTCTGAAACGGAGCGTTTCAGAAAAAAGTGAAACGTGTCACCTTTGGAACGAAACGAATCCTTGTCATGGACCTTGTGCTCCAAATGCTGTTTGCCGTGTTGTCAACCACTCTCCCATCTGCTCTTGTCCCCCTGA
>JAQGAP010001974.1:0-17047 GCA_034697805.1 Orchesella bifasciata | reverse complement strand
GTATCAAAGGTGTGGAGAAAGTGTGAGAGAGATACACTGGTACTGGTGTTGAGTATGGGTAAGAGGAAACTCAATCAACGTAATTGAACCACTCACCGGATCTTTGGGTTGTTAGAGTGAAATGAAGGCGGTGAATGCTGACTCCTTTCAATTCAGGAAGCTACTGATAAATAAAAGTTATAAGGATGAACATTTATTTGTTACAAAATTTTAGTTGCAAAAATTGTACAAACTTAATACTATTACTGTATATAGATCATTGAATTTTTCCCGATTTCATACAATTTATTTAGCAGCATAAGATGATTTTGTTTAGGTTTTATCTACACACACTTCAGTGTACCACACTTTTCAATCATTAGAATTAGTTCCGGTTTAGAAATGAGTAGAAGTACAGGAGAAACCCAAACTTAATTATAGCGTGGTGTTTCGCATTATTTGCTTTAACCAAAATTGGAATGAAGAATGTTTTCATGAATATATTTTCACGAGCCCATCATTTCTTGCTAGTTTGTCTGGTCTGGTGTCATGCTCACTTCAGCTCAGTCAATGTTTACACACAAATTTGCTCACCAAACAGGAAGTTAAACTTTCACTGGCTCATCTTTGTACATATATGTTTCGTAATCCGTGGTGAGCTCGCAACGGAAATTTGAAAGGAAGTCCGGATGAGAATGTGAGCGCATTTTGTTTGTTTTAGTACACACTCAAGAGGAAATTCTCATTTCCTTTCCAATGCTTTCACTTACTCTTGTATTTGAAGCCTTCAGTCATTTACCAACTGAAAATTATATGTTGTTTGCTATTTTTGTGATGTAATGCAATGAAGAAATTCGCTGAATTCTGAAATTTAATTTTAAGAACCCCCAAATTAAGAGACATTCAGAATGAAGCTTTCACTATGAAAAATTTGTGTATTTAAAGTGATGAAATCACGACTGACAAGCGATATCAGTAGACATTTTCAATTTTTATGTATAATAAAATTGTCATATTTTTACCAGGGTGGTTGTGCGTTTTTCGCATACATGCGATTTCGCCAAGGAGCTGAGCAAGCTTTTGCTCCAGCTTACGATGTTGATCCCGGAGCAATGCCAGGAGCTACAGCGTACTCTTCATATCCTGGCGGACAAGATATGGGATCTTCTGCTTATACCGAACAACCTTTCGGTCAAAACAAAGGTATAACAGTAGTACAAATACTATATAGGTAGATAAATTGCGTCGCAGTAATGATATGCGTGATATGCAGACAATGTGCTTCGTTTTCATAATCCAATTTTTTCCAATTACCGACTCAACTTGTCCCGTTTGGGTATTTAGATCTTCATCCTGATTTCTTTGTACATTCCAGATCCCGCAGGTATGGAATATGGTGCTCCAACATACTAAATTGATCTATCAAGTCCATTCTTACCATAAAGCAGTCTCTAACTACACGGTACGACTTTTATAAAATACAACTTCAATCTTCATGAGAGTCCTCTAATCCTTTTCGACTGCCACTACTACACCAAGTCAAATCAACATTATATTGTGGGTTGTGCAGGTTTGAGTATAGGAAGTGATTATTGTTGGTCCAATAGCTTGACTATATGGCTTTCAAAATCTTTCCTACCAACTAGCTCAACAACAACATGGTCATTGGTATGTCAAAAAGGGTAAGGACAAAAAACTGCTGGATTGAGAAACCTGGAGGATTCAGTTAACATGTACGTATCAACAAAAATGTTGTCGGACCATCCACAACTGATCATTATTTAAAGTTATCGTAGTTTATGTCACCATATTAGAAGTGACGTGTATAAGAAAAAAGGGTGATGCGGTGGCAGGAGTCTCATATATGATTAACTACCAAATATTGAATATTGAGAATATAAACAGAATCTATAGTATAATATATTAACGTATCGTCGCACTGTTCTCAGCAGATATTATATATAATGGATGTTATCTCGTAACAGAAGGTATTATTGAATGACCTGTCGTATTTTAAGTATAGATGAGGCGTATTAAAATGAAATGTTTAATATTTTTCAGTTAAGTTTTCGTTTCTACATATTTATATAGAGTAAATCTATTGTTATAAGACTTACTTATATTCAAAGTTGTACAAAAATCAGTCAAAAGAATTATATTTTCTCGATGAAAGGAGGCTACAAATGATGAATATATGAATGATAATAATATGATTTCTCTTGAGTTGGATCTGATTGTTGACTATTGCGTATTCTTAAGTATTGGAGTAGATTATTTAAACGGGTAGTAACAAAAAAAATTATACTGGGTAGAACATTGGTTCAAGTATGAAATGAAATTAGTTCACTTTGGTAAAGTATGCATTCGTAGTGTGTAAAGTAAAATATATTGTATGTATGTAGTCTCAATTAAAGCGCTTCGCGGTCACAAGCCACCAGTTTAACGAGAATAATTAAACTAGAATATCGAATCATGTGCTTGATACTGTATTTAAGAAGTTTTACTTGGTCTTAATCTTGTATAAATTATACGTATACATACGTACTTACTATAATAATAAGAATATTCTACTGAAATACTGTGAAATGTACGAAGTGTGTAGAAAGGTAAGGAAAGGTGTGAAAACAAATTCCAAGGAGTAGTCAAAACTGTAGTACAAGATTGTATTTATCAAATCAGTCAGATTTTACATACATTTCAAACTATTGATGATGATGATGATAGGATATAACATTAAATACAAAAAGTTGAGTGAAATGACGAGTTCCTTGCTAACTAAATATGCAGCTAGCTAAGCAAATTTACGATAAAGATGTACTTAAGGCATATTAATATGCAGGGGCTCCTAACAGAATTTTCAACAGAAAGATTTTTAGGTGCCAGCAAATTATGGCGAAAGAGGGCGCGATAAATATTTAGCCTTTGGATCTTAAATGCGACCTTGGAACTTCTCCGGGTTCGTTCTGGAATACCTACTTTTTGTACTAAAAACGCGAGGACTCAATTCAAAAGATATACGATGACGTGCACCATGAGTTGGACCTTTTAAAAGGTTACATTTTCACGAACGATAACATTTCAGTACACACACTTAAAAGAAATGCAGCGAAACGTCATAGCTTGTTGATTAAGTTTTACCACGTTCTCTTCAAGTCAGTTTCAATTTATCCTTTGAATCTCTTACGCACTTCATGTTCCATTCATGAATAAACTGCTCTCAAAGGGAAGTGAAAAGAGCAAACCAACAATAACATGCAGAATAAGCACACATTGTCTTCAGTGAGATCTTCCTAATAAAAGTATTTGAAATGCAATTGCTATTCTCAACTAAACAAGCTTTGGTAACTTCCTAGACGAATAATATTCATGTGAATGTTAGGAATCCAAATATATAGTAATCTAATTTTCTGTAGAAGTTGGTACCTAGCTCAACCATCGCATTGCCATACCTCACAGTTGTGAAAATACACAAATTTATCTGAGCCAGTACATAAAAATCATTATGCAATGTACAGTCAAAATTCAAATCAAAATGTTACCTGGAAAATGCTGAAGCAGCGGTTGATCATCAATTGATTAGAAAGTGTACTCATTTTTTGAATTCATTATATTTTGCTAAAACATTTCCTTCTGATGTGTAGTGAGGAGTGCTTTTGAAGACCAAATAGTTGTAATCCAGATAGATTTTAGCTGTAAAAATATAAATTGTCAAAAAGGGTACAATGGCCAGTGCTTCAAATCAAATGTCAAATGTACAGGTCTATAAAATTATTACATCGATCGAGCAGAGATTTTACCACCATCACCACCAACCTCTGTTCTTTTATTCAGATTATAGTAGTTTTGCTATAAAAAACGAATTTATCCGAAACGTTACATTCCATAGTAAAAAGATTATGGAAAAATTGTACGTATGACAAAAATGTTACCACAAACAAAAGTCAACAATTTGAAACGGATGATAATAATAACTCATGTGTACACACTCATGCTAATAAACCATATAATAGTAATCGTAAGGGTTGTACTGATACCGATAATCATAATCATACCTGCTTAAACCACGTATGTATGTAATACACATCTAATCCATAGTTCCCTTCCGTGCGTTGATTGATTGAGCGTTAGTAAATGTAAAAACGTATTTTGAAACATGTTCATGATCTCCCAAAAACGATCTGTGTATTGAAAAAATCTGAATGCAATATAGAAACAAATGTAAGCAATAAATGCATTTAATTCATGTAGTAAGTCTACAATAAGCTGTAATCGAAGAGGCTTTCATCCATATATATTTGTGATCTTTTAAATTTTATTTAAGCTTTTTATAAATTATTATTATTGTTATCGCGTTAATACGCTTTACAGGTGTTTGTGTTAGCTCATCTATAATTAAATGTATTCTGTATTTCAATCATTATTTCATTTTCAGTGAGCCATAAAAATAGTTATATATTGAAATTTATGTGGATATTTATGGTGATTTTGAGTAAATATCAGCCTAGAAATATATGAAAGAAAACCTAAAGTTACTTGTGGCAAAGCTCTATGTAAATCAGAATATTATTATATTGTGTATACCACAAAAACTGCTTATTGATGATGATGTCAGTTGATATTGATTATATTATTATGGTTGGTTGATGTGATGTGAAAATAAAAGTCGTGTCGACAATTTAAAAAAAAGTCTTTCTTTTGTTCAAATTTTATTGTGGAGAATTCTTCTGTAAAACTTTTTCATCTTGTTACGTTCGTCCTAATAAATTCGTTGACATTCTTTTTACAGCTAGGGTTCATATTATGCATCATGACCATTTTTAGGGATTTAGTTGAATCGTCACGAAACGTGACAAGAATCACGCGTAATGAGATCCCAGTTGTGTGATGGATGGCTCACGTCGTACAATCTACTCTATACGCCCTAATTCATCCATTTTCTTCGTAAAGAGCTGCTCTTCATGGGTAATTTCACTCCACAACAACGTCATCCTATATTTCACAAGGCTAGAAAAGAGTCCTTGATGCTCCATCATCAACTTGTATGTTTTTATCCAAGAGTAGTTTACAATACAAAAGAAGGGAGTATATATGAACAAAGAAGAATGAAAATCCTTCTGTACACCACTTTCTCCGCTTAAGCCCTTGTCACAACTTTTGCCCAGATCCACTCCACTCTTTTCATTCTATCCTTTTTACCACCCAAGGAAGAAATTTGCGAAAGGAAAAATAAGCCAAGCATACAATTCTCCACCAATTCAATAAAATCCAATCTCTGATCTGTAGAAATAGAAATTGTACCCGATGATACGATCTGCTGTATCTTTGAATTTCTATTGTAGCATGATGATACGAGAGCTTTATAGTCAAGTGTATTGACATTCATGAAGAGGCTTTACTACTGCTGACCTTTGCCATTGTAGATCTTTTGCTTGTCCTGTTATTCAAAGCTGCAATAAAGGGCCAATAAAAAAGAGTAATACTTTTACTTGTGTTCAGCTAGGTGAAAAATCCCCTGAAGTTGAGATTTTTTTCTTCCTTTTTGTCAATTTTTATGGATTGAATTTGAGCATGAGTGGCGGTGAAAGTATTGATGTACAAAACAGACTCACAGTCCTTTTCTGTATGACACGAATTTCCGAAACAGAACTTGTTAACTTTGCTCAGATATTCTCGTCAGTCCATTGTATTATATCAGTTTACAGGAGTGAGCTTGAATGTAAGCAATATTCGGTTCGGAGACGTAAAAATAGTTCATCTCTTCCGGCTTAGTACAAAGTGTGTCTTCTTCCTCTGAACTCAACTCTGTTTATATGATAGAACCATCCCTCTTTTGTTCTCATCTCCTGATTGGAAAGAACATGTCCAGTGGATGATGTTCTCGCTAGTAACAACTCTTATAATCATGCTTGTAATGAATATATCACATCGCCATTACATATTTCTATTTATCATGAAAATAATAATGGCGTCGGTACATTTTGTCTTTATGAAAGGTAAAGTCAAGATGTGTAATTGTAAAAGTGTTCAGACTGGAGTGTTCGGATCGGAGAGAAGACCATTGATCAGAGGAACTCCTTTTTGCTATATATCTTGCCCACTTCAAGTAGGTACTTTGTAGTAGACTCTATTGTATGTCGGTAAGTATAAGGGGTATAAGAAAGCTCAGCTCACTCCACCATTTGCTTGGTTTTGGTTCTTTCTGGGAAGTGTGTTGAATGAAGCTTGATCCACTTTTTGAAAAGTAAAGCAAGCCTATAATTTCCTTTCTGAAAAGTTCCAAAAGTGATGGCGTGATGATAATAGGAAGATATAACAAAATGGGTAGTGCTTGCGTAATAGGAATCTCTGAGTAGAATGAAGTCTAAAGTCAGTAATGCTTCCATTGTACCACCTATTATATAATGGTCTATCTAATGTTACTAGATGCCTGGTCTAAATGGTTTTTACACGCTATTATAGAACTGGCTGAGTGAATGCATAAGCAAAACTAAAATTGGGTGGGAGAGTCAGAGAGAATGAGAGAGAACTGCTTTTTGTACAAAAAGTAAATTGATTCACTGAATCGTGGTGAAAGTGTGGGAAATGGAGAAAGGAGAGGAGTTGTCTGGTTTCGCAAGAAAGAAAAGCCAGAAAAAGTGAAGCTGAAGTTGAGCCTTGTCGGTTGAAGCAACAGATGTAATGCATGAAGTAACCAGACAAGGAAAAATGGGTGGTGGTGGAATAAGTAAATGCTGAAAAAAAGAAAGTAAAGTTAGTAGTAGTTGCCTACGTGTGTAATATGTATACGTGTTTATGTGCGTATGCCAAAATGTAAGTACCGATCTAATTTATGTATGTACATATATGCATCTATCTCGGTCCAATCTTCAGCTATTTTCACTTGTGAATCTTGGTTTTGTTCGAGTATTTCCACAAAATGTACTTTTGGATCTTCTTCTACGCTCATGAAAGTGAGGAGAATGAGAAGAGAAAAGAGACCGTGCCTACAGCAGAGAACGGAGAGCGTAGGGAGGAAAGAATGAAGGGCGAAGGCTGATTTAAGACCTTTTATACCATCTCCGCATCTAAACTTATCCTCACTCACTCCATATCACTTTCCACTTTTCCTTTCAACTCAACAGGCTTCACTTCATGGAGTCGATCCTTGCGTTGTTCAGTTTAAGTTGAGGCACCAAGTATCCAGCATTCCGTAGAGAATTTCTGGCACACTTGTGCATACCCACCCACTAGTAATTTTCTCAGGAAACTTAATAATTATTTGAAAAGTATCAGATTTCAGTGATAAGTACTCCATCTCTCTAAGATATATTAACGTAGCCTGTTGCGCTTCATAAAGTTAAGGGTCGTGAAACATGCCTTTGCTTGGGGAAACAGTCAGCAAGATCATTTACGATAGAAAGAACCCAACAATTTTTCGGGTTCTTTGTTTGGTAAGATGATGTACTTTCGTTTCTTTGTGCAACATATCTTCTTTTTTTGCTGCGGAATTTCATTTAAAGTCATATTCATTTTTTAAAGATATGTGCGATTGTGGTATACGGAACCATTACTGTGGAGGCATGGACTGTGGATACAAACAAAGGCCGCGAAACGTGTTTGTATAATGACACAGGTATGATAATATATATATATATATATATATATTAGTATAGTATAGTATATTTAGTTTATATTCATAGTAGTTACATTGTTTTTAATGAAATGGCAATAACATTTTATTTGAAGGGGGTGCCTGCAATTTTGGAATGGCCGTTGGATTCATTGCAGTTGTAGCGTCGATCGGATTTATCATGGGCGAGTACGTTATTGAACACACGAACTTGATTGTGCGTCGGAAAGACTACTTTTTAATGGACTGTGTCTTTTCCTGTATGTGGTGATTTAATCGTGATTAAGCTGTTAACTGTATTTAAAAAATGTCATCTAACAATTTCCTTGTCTTCTGTAACAGCACTCTGGGCATTCCTGTATTTCCTTTGCTTTTGCATATTGAAAAATCAATGGGGCAAAGTGGAAGAAGAAAATCTTCCAGAGAACGCTGGGATTGGGAGTGTGAAAGTGGCGATATTCTTCTCCTTCCTTTCGTTTATACTATGGGTATATAAAAAAAGACATGCATTGAAATGCGTACACACACCTTTATGTTTTACCGTTATATTATTATACAACATATCCCAAAATGTTTGCAATGTTTCCAGGCTATTTGCTTTTACTATGCTTATGTCCGTCTACAAGCAATCAAAGCTGAACAAGCATACGCTGCCGAGGGTGGACTTGGAATCTCCAAATTTCCGGACAACAATCCTACAGTGATGATCGGTGTTACTCCTACAACTCCTAGCGTACCAGTTCCAGGTATGCATTTGGCATTAATAATAATAATAATAATAATATGTATAGTATATATTTGTTGAAGATTCAAAATATAAATGTTTTTCCAATTATTAAGGATCTGCTCCTCCAGTGGTAACAGGACTTCAGACCTTTAACGTGGCGTACTAGATGCAATAGAATAGCCGCAGCAAAGCCTAGTTGAAAATAATCGACACGGATGATATTTAGCTATACTAAATGAAAGTATATTATATATATGTTACATTTACTTCTAAGCCTCCATTGTTTTTGCAATACTCATTTCTGCAAATTGCTGATAAATCTAATCTAAATGTAATCTA
The DNA here is from genome assembly GCA_034697805.1 of Orchesella bifasciata. Lineage (NCBI taxonomy): Eukaryota > Metazoa > Arthropoda > Collembola > Entomobryomorpha > Orchesellidae > Orchesella > Orchesella bifasciata. Next base: position 8,393 of record JAQGAP010001974.1, on the reverse strand, counting down.
AAAAATGGGGACCACGATGAAGGGGCATCCAATACAGGTTACAATGACAAACTATAAGTTTCATGCTTTATTATTGTACAATAAATCTACCAGATGGACCAATGGAATACAATAACGGGACTCGATCTCTAATCTATGATGTTACATAACATTATCAACAATGTGGAAACAAAGTATCATGTGAAAAATCTTTGAACGCCTAGCATTCAAAATCTGCATTACGTTTAGTCGTAGAATAGCCATGTAGACAACCGATAAATGAGTAAATAAAAATCTAATTTGTGTTGTACGCTATAATATTATGGGTTTATTTCTTTTTGAAGCCTTCATACCAACTGCCAACGAATATGGCGAGGATTTTTTTGCAACGGAAGGAATTGGTATGCTCATCTTAGATGAAGAGAAACATCATCCTACAAACCAGAAATCTCATACAACTTTGCTGATGACAGACGTGTAGAGTCATGTAACCCAATATTTTTCATAACATTTCTGTTGAACATGAAAATGATGATGAGTCAAGAACTCCTCTTCATGTCATGTCGCGCTAAATGACTAATTATTCAACATCATGTAGCAGTGTTAATAGGTTGACTGACGTGAGAATGCCTAATTTTATGTTTATACAAGCTGTATTATCTATCTTGGTTGTGAATGCCATAACTTTAGCAAAAAGTTTGAGAACCTCCTAAACTGTTGCCAGAAAAATTTGTTCCAAGCTCGTCACGATCATCATCATCTGCGCAAATATTTATGAACTTGGCTTGTGTACACGAACCGTTTCATAAAATTATGAAGTTGATGGGAAACATACATAATAACTCGTGATAAAGATCAACTTTGGTGGCAGAGTGGCATCAGATCTTTAATCAACACAGGATGATACTTCGAGACACCTACAACCTACGACAGAATTTAATACACTTTTATATCTTACGATCAATAAACACGTCAGTTTCATTAAGTTTACTCCTCCCTCCCATACGTAAAACAGTGGTGATGCCGATATTATGTAGCATTTATTTTGCTCACAGAATAACTTATATCTTGGTTTACCATGGTGGGATGGCATTTAACCAATTCCACACAGTTTGCCAAATCAGGCTATTTAGATTGAGATACAATGCAATGTCAGTATTGTAGTATGCGTTTTGAAATTATATTTTTAACTCCACACAAAAAAGTACTTGTTTCGTGAAATAGATTCAATTCCATCCGACAGAATCAAACTCCTCTTTAGTTAGTAGTGCATATTAGGCAGGCTGAAATCATTTCGAAAGCTCGTCTTTCTTTAGCGTCTTCCGTCTCTGAGAAAAGGAACGTCTTACAGACAGAGGGGTATGTAGGGAGTGAGTAGATGAGCATCCTTTATTCTGAGCTGATGAGAAATGCTAAGCATAGCATATTATCGTAGTAGGGTGATGTGATGGGACCCCGAAATAAAATCTTTGTTGTCACGTTGCCAATTGTCTCAATTTTTGATCAAGCCCCTTAGCCATGCTTCCCATGGGTAAGCTTATACTACCAATATATCTCACCACTTAAAGACGTGTAAAGGATTCATTTCGGCTGAGCCTTTTATCACAATTCCACAATGCAAAAACTCAAAACTGTGCACATGTCTCTTGAAACGACGAGTCAATTCGTCTTTGCCTGACCTCAAATGAATACAATCTGCGCATACACAACTGTTTTCCCTTTCTTTCTTGTTTTATAGCTCGGAAGGAGCACGAAAGCTTCCTCCTCCAAAGGGATTTCACAATGTCTACGATGGTGGGTGACATAGACATGAATCAAGTCTGACAAAGAGCTCGAGAAAAGATAGTTTTGAGCACGCGATATACATTCTAGTATATGTGTCTGCACTTGTATTGTTGTAGCAAAGAAAGTCGGCCAAATTGAAGCTAAAATTAATCTAAGAACGGGGAGCACCAATTGCAACACCACATACACCACGTAGCCTCGTGATCAACATTTGCAAAAATCACAATATGTCTAAGCAGCTACATTTATGTACAAATTGCTAAAAATGGGAACAACATGAGAGACTAGGACAGAAATGATTAAACATAATCGATTAAAACGAGGAACATGATGAATAAACTGGCTTCTCCACTAAACTCTACTACTACGTTTCTACTTTCTACTACCAAAAGAAGGAAGCAACTTGGTTTGGTTTAGGTTTTCCATTTAATTACAAAAAGTATACATAGTTGTAGCATATCCAATACTTTTTTTTATTCAAATCATAATAACTGAACGAGAGACGGATAAACTTTGGAAATCGAACAAACAACATGTAAACGAAATTCTAATTGATATCATTGGCCAATCTCAACAATTTTTTTTTCACGGGACACTTTTCAGTTCTTTTTCCCTCATGTAAAAACAAAAAAATAAACGAAATGAGCTGCGAAGGAGGTTTGTGCTTTATACCAATATTTATATAATAATGATGGACACCAATGATGGTACGTAGGTTTCATACATAGTGTGAGATGTTGATAGATGGTTTATTAAGCCTTTTTGGAAAACGGCATGATGACAAAATGCACCGGTTGTGGTAGTTTATTAGTTGTGATGGATGTTGTTGAAGAACGTATTGACGAATTTGTAAATCATACTTATATGTTGTCGATGTGGTATAACATACACAAAATTCATTCACGCGTGCATTTTTTCTCTCGCAAAGATAGTATTGGTTTAAACACTTGCTGATTATTTTTTTGGTGTGAAAAGAGTCTTTCTTTTTTCTTAGATTACACAAATGTTATCATAAAAAGCTATATACTTTCCCGATGAATGATAAGTTGTATGGTAAGGCACACACGCTCCCACCTTGAAGTATGTCTTTTTAACCAGTCATCATCTCCATGAATTCTGTACGGAGAAAAAAGAGAGAGAAAGAGAAAAAAAAAATAATGTAAAAAATACATTTTCATAAAGTGTAACATCCATTAGGTTATGAAAGAAAAATTCGTTAGTTTTGGCATTTTCTTGGCAGCAGCAAGACTCTTTCGGCAATGTATCATTTTTCTTTGATCCCTATGTATATTGCGTGTCTAATATTTGCCACAAGAAGTGGTTTATGTATATTTATGTATGAGTGTGTGTGTGTGTGTAATGTAATCTAGTCGGCAAAGTAGCAAATTCTCAGGCATGCATGCAATATATAAATGTGTCTATAGATGTAAGTGTGCGTGCATGCATGGCTTTATCTTTTGGAGTGCCAACTTGAATTTTGTGTTTATGGCTAATATAATGTATGGGATTTTTGCTTGGGTTAACATCTTACCATCAAAATCAACGGTTCCGGAACCGTCCTCATCAATTTCCTCAATCATTCCATCAAGATCGGCATCTGTGAGAGTCTCGTCAATTTCATGGAGAATCTGCTTAAGGACGGCGGTGGTGATGTAGCCTTGACCTGAAAAAAAATCGTGTTGAAATATTTACTTGCGGTGTGTGCAGTTGCGTAACATGAAAATGAATAGGGAACCAGGTTTATTTTCTTTTACCTTCCTTATCATAAAGACGGAAAGCTTCCTTAAGTTCCTTCTGTACGTCTTCATCGTCCTCCTCAACAATGAATTTAGCGGCAAGAATGGTGAACTCCTCAAACTCAATTTGTCCAGAACCGTCCTCATCAATCTCGGCAATGGTTTCTTGCAGGGTCTCCACCGTGAAAGCGGTACCCATCATCCTGAAAATGTTTCCGACCAAATCAGGGGTGATGTAGGTGTTGCCCTGAGCGAAGGTGTCGAAAGCCTTCTTCAGGACTGAAATTATGGACAAAAAAAACATTTCACCAAATTCTTACAGCATTGTTTGATTGAATTTGCATTGATTCTTTATCGATTCTTCGACTTACTGGCAATTTGTTCCTTGTCGAGATCACCCTGGAAAGAGTATAATGGATATCAAAATATTAGTGCATTCACAAGCCAGACCACATTTTTTCTTTTTTTCTTCTTCATTTTTTCCACAAATTCAGGAATTGATTTTTCTTTGCTTTCACTGACCATTTTGCTGCTTTTCCGGAGTCCTACGAACCGCTGAAAAAAATTCACAAAAATATGAACTTCACAGGAGCGCTATACACTAAAAGAGAAAATCACAACAACGTATATTGCTGCCTGATCAAGAGCTTCAGCAGGACTGGCTCGAAAAAGTGCTAGTTGTTTTTGTCCCCAAAGGAATTTTTTATCTGTCCTATAGTTAGAAAATCGTCCTCCCTTGTACCAATCCAATCCATTCTTAGCTTACAAAAAAGAAGGGTTATGATAATATGCCTAAGTATGCATTGAGTACACAGATCGCTCCTCCACTTTCGTTTTGTGGTCCATATATAAAATTCTATCGTCATGTCTTCCTCATTATAACTACATCTTCCTCTTTCATGCCTTAGTACTAATTTCAAATGCTCGAAAAGCTGCACTCCACAATCGGAATCAGGTTTACCTTGCATCATCAACATGAGCTCAGCAGCATCCACTCTACATCTTCGTCCGTCTGCTTTCTTTCTATTATCCATTATCATCGTGTCTGTGTGCTATCCTTGTTCGGAAAATAAAATGCTTGTGCCTTGCCGAGGTCGTCATCAGATCGACATCTGAAAGCAAGTGTGCTCGCATTCTTGTTCATGGAGCATTTGCAAAGCAGCAGCGTGATATAAACTTCACACACTCGTTCCATTCTCTTTGATCAGCGGAAATCTTTTTCCCTATAAAAAATCTGGCGTATGCATTTGATGCTACCAAAACGCATAATATGGTGCTGATTCAGCTAGAGCTAGCTATAGATATTATTTGCCCATGCTGTGGTGTAGAGTGCCGAGTGCACACGCCTGAATGGAAATGGGGAAGAATGAGTCAACGAGTCAAAAGGGAAGAATCCAATCTGAGTTATAGGCACTATTTTTCTAAAAGTAAACAACTGGCTCAACGTTTTCAGGAGAATAGAATTTGAATTCCCCTTGTTGAAAAATCAGCGTGCTCCGTTCTGAAGTTCTAATGCTGACTGATAAGTTAATGCTCTTCTGAAACACGAGCTACGAGCTGCTTCCAACGTTTCATAATGTATCGATGCAGAATTTTGGAGTATAATGCAGGCAGCGTTAGCTTAGCTGGTCTCTATTTTTAAACCTTAGCTTGAGTCCGCTGTGGAAATTGGTAGTTGGATAAAGGAAGTGTAAACGTGGTTTGACATTCATCTCCACTTTTTCTGAGATCCAATTGTTCACTCATTTATTTTTCCTTGATGAAAGCATGTGCAATGTTATATATTTTCGGAAGATTAAAAATGCATTTTTGTATCTTACAAAGTGTGCACATGGTATAATATAGTGGGATGTGATGTAAATAGTTTACGATGCAGTATGCTTAATGCCTACATACTCATTTAACTATTACCACATTACATATCAGCATTTTTATGGACCACTAATCATAATACGAGAATTTCAGACAATAAAACGACACCAAGGATCTTATCTTCCCAATTCAAAACGGCTACCTTGTTTCTAATGTAACATGATATGCGCTATATGCTATACAATTATTACGCACACAATTTGTAAAATTTAAAAAAAAATTGTTAAAATTTTCCCCTTAAAACATTTAATGTTCGAAAAAAGATTGCATCAATAGCAGTCATCAACTGCATTCTTAGTAGTGCAATGAAAAATGATAAAAGACAACACAAAAAGTATCACTGACTGAAGACTCTTGGCAAATCTTGTTGGAAAACCCTTTACTACCGTACTACTCTTCAAAATGATGCTAGATGCGCTTAGCAAAGCTCTTTTAACAGGCAAGCTGCCTACCAGAATCCTCACGTATTTCAAACCATTTTAATCCAATCCATTAGTTAATCCGCCTGTAATTGCTCAAACTTGGAATGTTGTAGCTGTTGACGTAGACGAAAAGCTGGTAAGTCGTAGGTCCAAGCGAATTAGTAAGATACATCCTGACGGAACTTCTATTCAAGAATCTTTGGAAGAAGATGCTGCTGTAGATGGTACTGCACAAAAAGACGATGAGAGGAAAACACTCCGTCATTCGTCGATATCTGAGGAAGATGATGATGAAGATCTACAAGGTCATAATTAGGTTTCACATTACCCCATCCAGATTTCCTAAACCATGTAGAACGACATCATTTTTACATTTACATTTTTATAGAGGATCGGGACAAATGGGGAGACGACAATTTAGTGCTACTATATATGGTATGATATAATAGATGGTTATAAAATAATCATCTATTGAAGCTACGTTATTGCATGCGTGTGTAAAAATAATATTTCTATTCATATTTATGATAAGGTTGGCTACGCTGTGGGGATCAGCAATGTCTGGCGCTTCCCGTTCCTTTGTTATCAGTTTGGGTATTTTAAATAAGTTTTACTTAACGAACAGATTTGATGTTATAAAACATTGAACTATTTAACAAAGGCGACTTTAATTTAGAGGTGGAGCTTTTGTTATTCCCTACTTAACTTTTTTGGTGCTTTGTGCATATCCATTTCTCTATCTGGAGCTCTTGGTTGGTCAGCTAGTACAAGTAGGAATTATAGCGTCTTGGAAATATACAGTTCCTTTGTTTAAAGGTAGTAGTCTCATTAACATTTTGAACAAAATGGGAATGCAAGTTAATTTCTACTCCAACGTGCAGGTGTTGGAATATGCATGACTATAATCGTCATCCTTTCCTGCATCAACATGAATACGGTGATCGCGTGGTGCTTGTTCTACTTGTTTCAAACCGTATTTCGTCATCCCTTACCATGGATTTCTTGCGATAATGGTTTTGCTAGGAAGAGGAACGGTCAAATAGATCCGGACATGTACAAATTCTCAGATCTCCCTAGTGGTCTCCAAAAAGTTTTGATAATCGCTAAAAGTGATTTTTCCAACGCTAAAAACTGGCACACTGAGAATTGCAGTGAATACTATGCAGATTCAGGAACTGATGCAAAACTGCTTGCGTCTGAGAGACTGCCCGGCGCAGAATTCTTAAGGTATTGAATAAATTGAAGAATATTGTACCGAATAAGGAATTTCATTTCACACTAAAGAAAGTGGTCACACCATATCCAGCTTTCCTACAAAAATATGCTGATTTCAGAGGACGAGTGCAACGAATGTGGCGAAGCGCTTTTGCAGACAATCATGCATCACATCCAGAAGTACCCTTTAACCACACACATGGAATCAACGGCTTAATACAATATGGACTGGACGAACCCCTTGGAGTTGGAAGTATTAATACTGATACTGTAATTGCATTATTTATTGGCTTTGTCATAATTGCCGTATGCGTCAGTAGAGGAATCCGGATAAATGGTAATAGTCTCACATCACCCCATTGTTCTTTGAATCTTTACTGTCATAAGTGTATCATACATTGTATCACATTAAATGTCATAAAAATTCTAGGGAAAATTATAATAAGTGCTGTGTTAATCCCGTATGTGGTACTGGTAAGTAAAACTCAATTTCAGTTATCTCCTTAAAAGCAGAGCTGCTCCAAAAAGAAGTTAATATCATTCAACTTCCATTATTTAGGGTTTACTGATGTTCAGAGCTACGGGATTGAGTGGAGCAGCCTCGGGACTTTTGTATCTGTTTCATCCAAAGTTGGAACAATTAGCAAATCCTCAGGTTGAGTAACATTTCATGTGTGTCTTTCATAATTATCAATTCATAAGTTAACTAGTGGAACAATCTATTAGGCTTGGAAAAAAGCAGCCGAGCAAGTTTTTCTTTCAACCGGAGGTGGAATTGGCGTTCACTTGACTTTGGCAAGTCACAATCAAGCTAATCACAATATTCTTCGGTAAGTAGCACTTTAATTTTGTTTTATTTCTATTTTCGGTATGGTTTCAATCATCCAAAAAATATACAACTGAAATCTTTTCAAAGAGATGCAACCACCGTCATCATAGTCAACTCAATAACTAGTATCCTGGCTGCCATTGTCATTTTCATGTTTCTGGGACACATTCAGACCACTGTTGGAATAAGTATTGACAGACTAATAATTTCTGGACCTGAGTTGGTCTTTGAGACGATGGCAGATGTTTTAGGTGAACTGGCACAGGGAAATTTCTATGCATTTTGTTTTTACTTCATGCTTCTACTTCTTGGATTGGCAACTTCCGTAAATATTTCAAATCATAATTCGCATCGGATGATAAATCTACTGACAAGCACAATGATTTGCATAATGTTTCCCTATACTGCAGGTATGTAGCCTAATATGCGTAAAAATAGCTATAATCGAAGTGCTTCCGATTACAATCAAGTATAAAGTGGGATCCAGACTAATGCTCACATTCTTCATGGCCTTCATTTGCTTTATACTATCTGCATGCAACTTAACAAGGGTAA
>JAQGAP010001973.1:0-17050 GCA_034697805.1 Orchesella bifasciata | reverse complement strand
CTTTTGATGAAGGCCTTCAACGCTGGGGACGTCAATGAATTTGAAGCTTTAAAAAAGAAGTGGTCAACAAACAAACTACTTGCAGAGAACGAGAGCAAGCTACGTATAAAAGTAACACTCCTGGCTATTATGGAGGTAATAAAAATAAATAAAAACCTTGGAGATGAGGCTTTGCATGAAACTTTTGACAACTCGTCTAAAACCTTTAATTAATTTGGTAGATGACATTCAGGAGATCTGCAAATGAGCGTCAAGTTTCATTTGAGGATGTAGCCAAGGTCACGAAACTGCCAATTGACCAAGTTGAGCTGTACGTGATGAAAGCTATCGCCAAGGGACTTATCGTGGGCAAGATTGACGAAGTAGGGCAAAAAATTTACATGACATGGGTTCAACCCCGTGTTTTAGACACCAATCAGGTAAGAGTTTGTGCTGGTATTGAGAATTTCCTCTAAATTCATTTTTGCAACGAGACTCTATCGCATTTCAATTATCCTAGATCGGCACCATGATCACTCGTCTCGATGAATGGCAGAAGGACTTGGAGAAAGCGCAAAACATGATGAAAAAGGATGCATCTGATATCTTGCTGTATTAAAGGCCGATCTTTTTAAGGAGATTTATCATTGTTATGAAGACTCGTATGTTTCTATAGAATCAATCTCTTGTGTATGTATGTATGTCAATAAATTAATATGAAAACTTTTGTTTATACCAAAGTTGCGTGGAGACTAGCAGTGTCTTTATTCATTGATTACGTGTTTTGTTTCACGATTTCGCAACATCCATCGATCATAATGCCCCTGTTGTAGACTAAGGAAAAGTCAACGTTTTTGTTTCTTCATTTCATACAGTAATCATTCCACAAAGGAATCAAATTGACCTTGAGCACCAAATCCAACCCACGGCTAATCCTGGTAGATACTGGCTACTGACGCTGATTCCGCAGCATTCATATTTCATGTAAGTAAGATGCACTAGCAACTGTGAACCATTATGTTGTATTGCCAAACGAGTAATGTATATAGTATAGCAGGAGCAGAACATCATGCCATGCCAAGCAGACATAACCACAACTTCCTGTTCTCATGCTTTCTCCTTATAGCACCCAAAATTCAGAGGATTGTCGTAGGCAGGGTTAGGATCAACGTTATACTTCTTATTGGAGATCCGACTTTGTGGTCTGATGCGTGAGACACAGGATACGTCAGCAAACGCTAGCGGCAAGAATGAAGTTTTGTAATATTTTCAGCTGTCCTACACCCTTACAAATTCATAATCCCGTGTATCCCTTCCTCTGTTCCCAATACTCATATTCATTCAGCAATAATCCTGGAGCGAGTTCCACTTCTTCTTTCATTACCGTAATCTTCACCAGTGGAACTGTCTGCTTGTAGCAAAACCTAGCCATTTTTACGCTATCCTAAAATCCATCTGAGTACTCAAGGAAATGTGTCAAATTAGGGGTAAGGTAGCAAAGCATACCTAATACTTTCTCCAGTGGTTATACTTCCCTAGTCTGCTGATTCGCTTAGTGCTACATGTAATGCAAGCAAGTGCGGAGTTGAGTTTTGCAAGTTGGCCATGCCAGTTTAGCAATAGAATGAGTTGAGCTAATTTGGGGTGCAGGAGAGCCACATGTAACAGTTCAACTTGTGTTTAATAACGGAAAGGTCGTCATGAGAGGTGAAATTCTTCCATCTGCAATTCTTTGGTCTAATATCCTCCACCAGCTTATTTATTTAGTTACGTTCACTCTCAACCCTTTCTCCAGGTGACGACAAAAGTCAACTACTAGAAAAGACACCTACTCATCAACATCAGTATTCTGTTGCATTAGTCTATTCTTTAAAAGTGGAGGAACTGCTAATCATTACGTTATCCTTGTTAAAGGAAACCAGTACAGCTTGTTTAGGGAAGCGCAATACACTGCAATAAATAGGAACTTGCCATTTCCGTTAAACGAGATTCCTTCCTTTGTTTGAAACAAAACATGGCCACAGAAATGCATACCTTGGAAAAAGACTGTCAACTAAAACTAGTTAAAATTGCCTGTGATTGGAGTTGATTGCTGGACAAGTGTAACAACCAAACAGTTATGTAATGTATAACGTGTGGGAAAAATGTTGAGACAGGAATAAAACCAGCAGGATCTGGAAATTCCATTTACTTATTTACATCTCTTTCATAGTGATATAATCATTTTGTATCAAGTACCTTGTAGTTATTTTATATAAGTCACCAAGTTTTGCCTTCAAACGTTTCTCCAGAAAAAAACAAAAGTGCTTTGAATTTAATATGTTGTAAGAAAACCTCGAGCTGCCGTGACAAACAAGAAATGACAAGCTACTTTGACATTCTTCAGTTTAACAAATCTTCCTTCTCATCATCATTGGTTATGTGTTTATGGTGCTCCTGGACTCTTGATTGCGACTACTCTATTCCTACTCTGTATTATAAGCGAGATTCTGAAGCGAATCCAAAGATCCCAATGCCTTCGGATCGTATATGGAGACTGAGTCAAGTTTTAAAGCAAGTAAGATCCCCACATTCAATGCAACTTTAGCTAGTCTGCATTTTATATTATTTCACTGTAGTTTGGTTTATGTTTGTAATTGTTTTGAATCTTGAGTTACTTTCTGTTTGTTTTAATAAAGCGAGTGTAAAAGTTATCAATCACTTTGTGTCCGTCTCTCCATGCTTTTATTACATCCTTTTTGCACATTATTAAATTTATTATTGCTGACGTTTTGTTACTTTGGCATTCCGTTGTTTTGTTAAGCACCATAGTTATATCCTTTATTTCATTCATGTGCGTAGACTAGTGTTTGTAAGAATAGTACTAACTTCCAAAACGAGATATTTAGCGTGTCATTTCAAATTGATTGTTCAACATTGAGCGTATCGATTTTCATTAAAAATATGCATGTCACCATCTCAATTAACTGGCTGGTTGTGATTGTCCGCACACATTTTGTCTTGTCGAAGATGGTTTAGTAGGCATGGTTGTTTTTGAGCTAACACCTTGATTTGACCACCATTCAAAAAGTCACGACAACATGAAATAAAATTGCCATTTATGAATTTTATGCTCATACAGCGGCCGACTTCCCATGAGTTCAATGGCCAAAACCGAGCACATTTATAGACTCCTTTCATCCTCATCATCGTCAAGGATTAAAAGCGCACTTATGCACCTTTTACAAGACAACAACATACGAAGAAATGGTCTTGGACTTCCCATGCATTTAGCAGAAAATAAGCAAGCCGATACTATTTAAAGCTTTTGAAGAAATGCACCAAAGCACGATCCTAAATGATTTCTGCGATCAGCCAAATGCAACAAGCAAGACTCACTTGTTTTGGAGCACAGAAGTACACCATGCGTCACTGTCTGCAAAATCCGAACTACGTATTTTGCACTCAGTCAGAAGATACGCACTGTTGACTTTGGTGGCAGTAAAGTTGAGTGAAAACATAAGTCACGAATGCAGACGCTGCTTTCATTTTTAAGCTACGACACACCATTACCAATCTATCGGTTCTGACTAAGCAGATTATAAATGAAAGTGTAAGTATGCGAATATGCGGTTGTTGGTTGTGCGTTTAAAACTGTGAAGCGACGCAAGCACCCCTTTTTGCACAATACATTTGATCTCATCATCATCGGCATCGCCGTCAACATTAAAGAATTTAAAAAATTGATCCGAGCTGGAACTTGTGAAAGAAATGTGTAAATAGTTGAGTCCTTATGCTCACCTTTTTATTTGTGAGGACATATAAATTTGAGACATTGAACGAGTTACGCAATCACAACTAAACAGCACAATAGCTTTGCAAAAAGTTGACATGCAGCAAAAGCCTCACGATGTACATGTACTCCTAATGAAAATATTTTTGTTTATGTGAAAACTATTGATGCATGCGTCAAAATGAGTACCTCATACAGAATTGACACGCGATATCGTGGTGTCTTCCAATTGAAGCCTTTGTGCACCGCCTCCTCGGTGGTTGCGGACCCATCCAGTAGAAAACATGCAAGAAAATCAAGGTAACATCCATCAACAATATGCATCTCAATTGAACTAACCTCAGCAAGTATAAAATCAACTCCTAAGTAAATGCGTAGAAATAATATGCACGATATATGAAAATTAACATTAAGCAATAGAATTTCGGAATGTGCTTTGTAGTTAAATTACAGCTGTATTCTACGTTACCTTTACGCACACACAAAGCAACATTGATGAAGATCAATTAGCAGTTATTTGTAAAATTGAAAATCAAAAGTAATCATAACCCTCATCAATTCTCAGCTTGCCCACTGCATTCTTTTTCTTGAATGAATTTAGCTATTCGTTCCCAATTTTAAAAGTATAATGTAGCAGTCATATTATGGTACATGTCTGATTATTCACCACTAATCGATCCTTAGTGCTTCTTTGGCTATAACTAGTTTATCAACTATTCGTATTTCATAATTTTTGATTATGTTGTAAATATTTGTATCTTTGCATTGCACACATATTTTGCCATCTACACACATACATTTTCTGACTGAATTTTTTCTACCTTCAACCTTGCCATTGTGCACAAAAAAAGTTTCATCATTATACATAGAAAATGACGCATTAAAAAGTCTGCATGAACTAAAATTTCACATCTTCGTAATCGTCCGTTTTCATAAAATTTATGGATTTCACCTCCCGTCTAAAACGCGACCCTTTTTCCGTTTGTCACTGGCCTAAAACTCGACAAGTTGTCCTGAATCCTTTAAACCAACCTTATGTTCGACTAGAGCATAATAATGCGTTTTTGTTTAACAATCAACAAGCCTCTTCAGCGCAAGCCTTGCAATTGCAAGTATATATACGTATATATACACACCTCCAAGAGCATAAAGCAGCATCCGTTTCTCAAGCAGTATTTCGATAGCCAGTTGAATGAAATAGGTAGGTACAGAGAACGCACATGAGGAAACCAGGTGTGATTGCTAACATTCAGGTAGGATGTTCCTCGTTGCATTGCATCAGGTTCTACCATTAGTAAACGTACCATCGATGTCCAACCACTGAAACGCAATGCAATATGCAATGCACAACTTGGTCAACAATAATTGAAGGTAGGTACCGGTATGTGGTGGAGGTGCAGTCTTTTAGTACGTAAAATCTTACAGTCGGTCCTCTTTACCTGTTGATGATAATGAGATGGCATGCTTAGGTAGATTCATTAGACGTCTTGGTATTAGTCTTGTATTCAGCTGGGATTTTCTTAAGTATTTAGCTAGGACCACTTGCATTTTAACTCTTTCATATTACATATACCATATAATACGAGCTTATTCAATAGCCTGTTTTGTTCACATACCATGGGATTACCCATAAGATGATGTGAAATGTCTTCAAAAGACTGAAGTATGTTACATTATTACAATGTACTTTAAAAGAAAACGTACTAATAGTATTTTTGTGAGGCTGCATGCAACACACGTAATGTGGTTGGTTAAAGATTACATGGATTTACTTGCTAACGCTAGCATAAAACTAATCATGATGATGATGTTTACGTTGTAGTCTTGTATTGTGAAGCGTCATGCACTCCATTCGCATAACAATGAAAATCATTACTACACGTAGTTTTCATTCATTTATCCTCCTCTACGTATGCAGCATGCTGACTCACTGACTGACTGACTAAATTTTTGTAGCAGTGGACGCATACGCTAACGAAATCACTAGCATCATCATCATCATCAGTTCTCTCTAGCCCCTTGCACACCAATTTCGAAACAAGAGAGAGAGAAGTCAGTAATATTTTCTGAGTTGGGTGCAAAGGATGCAAAAGCACTGGATGGAATTTTCAGTTGAATCCTTCAGCACGACTACACCAACTAACCTTGGGAGTTGGTAGTTCAGCATCTTTAGTTGAGATAATGCGTGGGAACGCAAAATGGAAACGGTGATGAGGGAACAAAATGGTGCACTCAGTTGTTCTCCTCACGTCATTTTACGTTCAGTGAAGGATGTGAAAAGGTGGTGTCAAATCTAAGTTTGTGATGTAAACTAATCTGTACTGGTGTTGTATCTTGTATCCAACGCTGTGAAAGACACGAGACAAAAATACATGAGAAAACTTAAATGGAGCCTACGAAAGCTTAAACTTTTCAAGTAAGTTTGACCAACTTGTTTAAAAGTACATTTGAGTTCACTACCAAAAATGTTGTACATAGCAAACAAAATCTATCCATTCTGAAAGAAAGTTTAGGGATGCCTTCTCTCCTTGTTGAGGAAGAAGGGAGCACATGTTCCGATTACAATGCAACGATGGACTGTCAAGGCAAGGACTTGATAAAAAAAGTAATATACACCCTGTCGATAATATTACTAACAAAAAGTTGACTTGTTGTTACTGACATTGCACTCCGTATTGTATGCTGTACATAATTGATTGTGAGTTGATGTTGACGTGCTCAGTGAGACTCAATTTAGTTGGGATTGGGAACAGTTTTTGTAGATATGAAGGGATTCTTCAGGTTAGTAAACAACACCCTTCACTCACAATCACACAAATGATGAATTGATGAATTTTACCCTAGTGTTGCCGTACCAAATTACACGTTTAAGAGTAGTTTGTAGTTTGGATTAGATGGGTAAATGCATAAATGACCAAATAGTTAGAATTTCTTGTGTAGCGTTACGAAATCACCTTTTTATGGCATTGTAGCTGAACCTATCTATCCGTGGCAGTGATTAGCAGGTTGCTATGATGTTATTTCGAGATATCTAACATTCGTCTAACTTCCTAGCTAGTAGATATTAAGTTGCATTGTTGCTAATCTCAATTTGAAGCAAAACCTCTGACAAGTCCTCAGGTCATGCATCTGCTGTGACCTTAGAAAATTCCACTTGTCCCAATTCAAGCTGATTAGAAATTAAACGCAAATTGTAAATTCTCTACTGACGCAGGTTGCATAATATCATTTATCATTTTCATGCATGTTTTAATCAATTGCAGTCATATCGAGTAAATAGAAACGAGTTTAAGCAGACGAATATTTAAATGACGAATTTAAGTTTACACTTTCATACGTCATGGAAGAAATGGATGGATACCGGTTCCCTATACTTTTTTTGGAGAGCGAACGCTGTTTTAAGATCATTCACGGTTATCGCTATTACGCAAACTCAAGGTCTTTCGCTTGCACCATTGCCGTCTTGCAATCGGCCTTTAGATAACAAACTATGCTTAATTAGGTCTATGAATAATTTATTCAACTGCAACCCATATAAGCTGCAATTTGGCTGCGTCTTATATTTATTACTAATAGGTGCATTTTTAAAAGGAAGCTTACATACAAATATACTTATTGACCCATAATTCATAACTACAGCCTGATCAATAAAATTAAATATATAAATGTACCCTACAAAACAAACTTTTCCACATTTCATGACACTAAAAAGAGGGAAGTTCAAGATCACAGTGATTGAAAAATGGCTGACATTTAAAACTCATATAGCAAATCACATACACTCTCAAATCCAAATAGGATTATTACATAATTTCAATTTGTTTTTATAATGGAATCGATGCAAGTCATAAGCTGTAGCTGATAAAATAATTTTGGTCGCAACTTCCATTGTAATTACATAATTAACGCTGAGTCACTTGAGCATCATTAAAATGTTATACTCTTTAATAATGATGAAGCATTTGATACGGCACGGTGAGCATTTCCTTTCTAGTAAACACTAATTGCGTATGTGCACTCACAGCTTCCAGAATGGAAGGGAGCATTGTCCATTTCATTATGCAAGTGAGACATGCTCCGCATCTGCATCGCATGTCAGGTGTGTATTAGCTCCTTGCAAACCAATCAGGATGACTACTCGACAACTTCAAATTGAACCATTGAACATGTTTTCCAAATGGCTGTTGTGTCTACGTCTAAAAGCATGCATTATGTAAAGGCTGAACTTGGCCTTAAAAAATTCGCAAGTTCATCAATTTCTCAAGAGCAAAGAGTTACTGAGCACATGTATCCTGAATGAACTGAGAGTGAGCCTCTCTGGAGAAATGTGGCGATAGCGTGCAATTTCCAAAGACATTTTTTGCTCATCACACCACAGCGTTGAGTCAGTTGGTTGCAGAAAAGTCAGTTTAATATAATACATACATACGAAGGTAGAAGGATGCAGAAAGACGAGTTATAGTCGATATTTGTATTGAGCTGCACACACAAAATGATGAATAATGCCAACATACCTAGTGATCTCCTGACTGAAGCACTGGCAAATCATGAGAGAGCACATGGAGTAGCCAAACACTGGTCGCATGGCCTGATGCTGATGACGACGCTGTTGATGATGATTGCTGCTCCGTTGCGTAGCTCTCAACATCATCAAGCTGCGTTTACATTGTATAATATATTCATGTACAGAAAGTAGAAGCGTTGCAATCATTTTATATGCTCCTCTCTACTAACGACAGCGCATTGTTATGAGCCTCACTTTAACTACCACTTGTACATCCTACAAAACTCTATGTTCATGTGCAAAAAAAACGATGTATTTAGTACGGAGACGAATGAAACTTCTCATTTTGCAAAATTACACAGCACATGGTGTGGACCAAATAAAAAAGAATTGTCAGCTCTCCCCATTTTATGAGGTGTACTTAAGCCTATGGAAACTGCGGATATGAGCACAACATTGCGTGTGGTACATGGGATTATCTTAATTTAGCAAAGCATAAGTACAGACATAATACTAAAGCTGGTGTGATATGAGACAAGACTTATTACCAGAGTATATGGACACCAATGTCGTTATTAGGGGATTATACTCAATATCTCCGTGCTCGTCTGGGAGCACATGGAGAACAAGTCAAGTTGGGTCACCCCAAACTACTTTTTGGTGTACATGATACGATATCCTGATAAAAATTGTTTGACTGCATTACACTGCTGCATGCACTTCTTCATGCCGGCATCATGCAATGAAGCACGCTGCTATTTTTTACAGGATTGGTTGGACACACATTATTACATGTAGCGAGTAGGCTCTATTTTGTCTGTTAAATATGCCTGAATGTGATGTGATGCTGATGTTGATAAAATGACATTGGAAGAGCTGGAAAAGGCTAGTCAGTGGAGCTGGACAGGAAAAGGAATTTAGTTAATAAGCACGAGCAAGCCTAATATGTTTGGCTTGTTTTCCAGGTGGCTTTCAAACGGACAGGCTGGAGCAGGAGCTGTTACAACTGCAACCATTTCTACTCCAAATAGTAGCACAGAAACTAATTCCAGTGTTGAAAAATCTAACAGTACTCAAAATTTATTGCCAAGTAGGGATCAAGAAACCACTCAAAGTGTTCCCACAAACAGTGGCTCACCGTTGACATCCAAAAAATCTAACGGTGCTTCGAGTAGCGCGTCATCCTCAACCTCAACAACCACTTCGTCTTGTTGTTCACCCTCCGCTTTCAAATCCGTAGCAGCTGAATCAAGAAACTCTGCAAGTTCTTCACCTACATGTTCTTCCGTTATGACTGATCTACAGAATCACACCGTGGTCGAAGGTACTAAACAATATCTTGCTCACTTGTCCACTTCCTCTCCGGCACAAGAGAAACTCCTCCATCCTGCAACTCCTCAATCTGCAGAGCAAACCAATGCCAATACTCTACTAACGCTAGCTCATCAGGGGCTCACTCATTACTGTTCCGAAATCTTTCATTGGTGTGGTTATGGTTTAGTCGCTGTTGCCATTTCCGTAACTTGTATTTGCTCGTTAACACTGTTGTATGAACGATTTGTCGTTGCCATGTCACATCGTAGTCAGAGTAGGAGAAAGTCAGAGAGTAGTAGAAAGTGGTTGATCTCAACGTCTTGGATCTCACGTTGGTTGCCTTGCCCCAGTATTGTGCATGGTAATTTGACAACTTTGATTGTTTGACTTTTACACACTCAAGTTTGCTCGTAACACACAATTAACTTTAAAGTCTCTTCTTTCTCGTTTTTTTTTAAACTTTGATAAATAATCATGATGATATATGATGAGCATGGAAGTTAGTAGAACAATTTTTGAAAATGATACCAAAATCTTTCCTAAATGCAGATGATTCATGTTTTGTTATGAAACCTTGTATAATTTTGTATCTTTGTTTGTGAGTAAAAAAAGTTTATGCATAACTCGCCTATTTGCTTAGTTGTTGATTTATGGTTTTGATTGATTGTTTTGTGTGACTGTTTTCTGTAACGATTTGCTCTGTTGCTACTCATTTTTACCTGATCAGGTGAGGTTAACGGTGATGGAGATCGTGTAAATTTTATTGTTGGAGATACTGAAGATTCTGCCACCGAGGACAATGGGGACATGGTGGTTGTCGAAGACCCTGAGAGGAGAGATAGCTGCACCTCACAGTCCAGTGACACACTCCAGGACTACGTGACCCCGATAAATGGCAGGATTATGGAATCAATGGGGCGGTTTGAAAGGAGACCAAAACTAAGGTACAAGTTTTTCTTTATCTAAAAACTGTACATGAAATGCACCCTAAAACAAGTCCAAACCAAAGACAATCGAGAGAGACAAGGCTATTAATTAGGAATTTTGGTCAACAGTTGAAAAAAAAAGTTCAAGGAAAATCAAAGGTTAATGCATCGCTTTCACCTATCTATCATACGATCCCATGCAATGTGCTCGCTCCTATCATACTAACACACAGGGTTTGTCATCAAGAGAAGTACACGAGTCCTCGTCATTGTTCCATTATCTGCGTACAACAAAATGCACCACAGCAAGCACATCATGCAGTGTGCAGATGGGTTCACACGTTATTGCGTAACTCCTTTCGTTTAAAAACATTTTAACCGGAATTGTGAGAATATCCGTTTCCCTTCATACTTGTTTATATTCTCACGTGGAAGCCGACAGCGTGCATTACAAACTAACTCAAACGATAAATGATCTATAGGATAAGATCAGTTGTGATGACGGCACAAACTTTATTCCACGCTCAACGTACAAGTTTAGGGGGTAAATAGACTCTTCTGGAAATCCCCGTCTTTTGTACCACCAACAATTCTAGAAGTTTCCAATTGTTGAAGCTTGCATTGGCATTGAATTAGTTTGTATTCTTTTGCAGTTGTAATCGCCATATTGAAAAGATGAATGACGCTCATCAACATTATATTGAGTTATTTCCATCGGAAAATAGAGAGCGTGGCGTAGAGGAGGAAATGCGCTAGCAATATTATAATAATTGTGCCAAGCAATTGATTTTTTTCGTTTATTGATGGTTGCAATAACTTTCATATCATACTTCCTCCATCGGGGCAGATTGACGCTGAGATAATTTATTTAGTAGATTATCTCATAAATTGCAATATCTTGCCCTATTTGATTCACCAAATGTTATTCAAGGGTTTAATGGATCATTAGAGCTTTTGATGCAATGCCACGAGGCCTCGTGAACGTGATGCTAACAACAACCTTGACATCGGAAGCCTTTTGGCGAGTTTTGCTGCATCGTTCATGTGCGCAACATGAGAAAAATGTCATTACTTGGAAAATACACAATTTTTTTATTTGAGTTATTTGCTCATCTGCATTTAGCTAATTCCGTAATATTAATCTTATTTTGCTCACAAAAATGAAAATGCAGACAAATGCGTTTGAGAATAAGTCTAATTGACAAGTCTACACATTCTCTTATCAGACTAGGCCAGCGAAATGGAAGAACTGCTGACTTATATTGACGTTTAGTGCATCGAGTGTACGTAATGGGGGAGTCTTCATGAGACCATGGCGAGTAAAATGTCAAGTTTGGCTTTATCTCCTGATTAGGCAAATTTTTTCAAGGTTAGTTCTTATGCAATAATATTGAAAGACATGGGTTCACTAATTAAATGCCGTATCGGGGCTCATACCAACATTGACTTAGTTCTCTATCTTTAATGAAAGACTATTTCGCAATATAAAGTTGTCCGGTCGGAATCCAGTCAAATCAAGCTGGTCAAAGAAAAGCTATGCTAGCCACAAAAATGTAATCTTACGTAGTTTGGGCACAGATTTAATGACAAAATACAAGTTCAGGTTAGAACGTAATAACACCATGTCGCATGGACTATGAACTTATACCTCTCATCCGTTTATTGGAGTTTTGAGTTTAAATTTTGTTGAACAAAGAAATGAGCTAGCTTTGAATCCGAATTTTGCTGCACAATACTTTGGCTTTGTAGAATATCATGACTTAGTGCACTACCACTTGTTACAAAAAGATGCAGACTGTTATCCAATTGAGGAAGAGTGTGTATTCTCATTCAAAACTAATTGATCGTTTCATTACTCTTGATTTCGTTCAGTTAGTGAGATGGTGAACTCAGTTTGAGCATAGCTGATTGTGAATGCAGCATACTGCAAGCATCAATAAAGCATAATCTGCAGCACTCATGATATGAAGCGAGTTGTTTTGACTTTTGAAGAGTTTTTATTTGACAGCTATCTAATTCCTTCAACTGCAAGCTCGGCATAATCAGACAGAAACATTAGCGGATGATGATACGCCACTAAATATTATGGAACTTGGTTTAAAATGCACGTGCAAATTTAAATCGTGTTTCCAACCAAACCAACCACTCATCTAAAACAAGGGCGTTCACAGTTCAATTTTATGACTTGGTTTTATCATTAAGCTCATGCTATAATCATATTTAATGATGAATGCTGTGGAAAACTTTAGTACTGCTCTAGGCATGTGCAACGAAAGACAAGGTTCATCTGAAGGTCCTGTCCAAGAAAAATGGACGATTCTCCGGATTCTGTAAAGCTGAGGTAATTTTTCACCACTAATTTTCTCCTTTGCGAGAACACAAAATAGTTATGTATTTATTTATTTGTCTCATACTCAAACAAATTTGGTGGATGCGTGGCAAGGCAAAAAATAGTCTCATTTTGTGACGTGTAGAACACAAGTTCATTCGTGACTCTGAGCACTAGACAGTCTTACGCAATTAGGAAGACGCAAGCGTGGGAAAATGGTGGCGGACACGCGTGCAACAGTTCGCATCTTACTACCACCGGTTTCCCCACTTTTGTACGACATTTCCTAAATGCCAGCCCAACTGGTACACTTAAGTGAGAGGTCAAGTTGGAAATTTGAATGGCCTTTAAAAGAAGCTGGAGTTATATGCTTCAATTTATGCTCTTAAAGGGCCCAACATCAGTTTCAATTGTAAAAAGGCAATAAGGCATAATACACACATGAAATCAGGGACTGTGACATATAGAGTTGTTCGTACGAACTGGGCCACTAAAAATACTAATGGAGAAGGAAATAGGAAGGTAAAATCCTCGGCCAAGAAATCTCCTTCCAACTTACATTACATTTGTATTACCACACGAAGCTGGTTATCTTCTGGAGATTACACTAATGAGGAATATTATGTACATATGTGTGCCTTAATTTGCTTACGTCAATCCTAAATAAACCTATTTTAGTGGTTTGTTCATCATGTCAGATAGGAGAAAACGAGTAAGAAATTTGTTTTCTAAGTTAACAATGTATCGTTAGCCTACAAAATGCGTACAGAATAAACTGGAGCCTTGAGCAAATTACAGGGAATTATTATGGTTGGTAAAGCCAGCCCCAATTACTTCGATTTTCGCAAGCAACCCTACAGCGAATCTCATATGCAAATTTTCTCACACAGTTTCGCAAAAAAGTTTGCACCAAGCTTCATTGATACTTTGCTAATTTTTGAGAGGACGGATCATGTCGTACAACGGCCTTTTACCCAACATTGTTCTCTCCTACAAATCTGGGCATTTGGTAACATTAACCAGTAGGTACATGCTTCATATATGATTATGTTATCTCCGACATGAAAAACAACATCGTCTGACCATCATCAGCATCATCATGAGCAGCAACCTTCATCCTTTTTATTCATCCCATCTTGATTTTGTAATCGCCTACAACAAACCTGCCGATGGAGCGGCTACTACAGACTGCCCTGCTAAACACCACACGTCCACTACTTTCATGTACTGCTCCCTACAATTTTTCACCTGTGGATTCTTGTCCGATCAACCTGACCAGAAAGTCAGAGTTGAGGTGAAGCAGTGGCAGTGGCTACGCCAAAAAAGCTAGCTGGTCATACATTTCTGTAGAATGGAGGATTTTTTGGTACTGGGATTTTTGAGGATTGACTGACTGACTTAGTATGAGTGTTGCTGTTTTTTCTTTATATGATTCCACCTGTTCCACCTGCTCTATTCCACATTCACGAATACTCATACATTTTGAACACTTTTTACATTACAAGAATTATGATTTGATGAAACGGACTGGGAGTAATGTTGTTGTTGATGATGATGATGTCGGCTAACCAAGAAAATGGCATGAGCACCAGGTATTTTCCTCTGTACAATTTTTTACCTTCAGTTCTTGATGGAGAGACTGGCTAGGTTGGCAAAGCAGGATTATTATATTGTTGCCTAAGCCCATTTCCCTTTTTCTTATGAGTGCGTCAGCATCGTCATTACTATTACCATGCATCATCATCATCATGATCATCACCATCATTTACTCTAAAGGTTCTCCTCTCTTTCTGTATGAATTTCATGAGAAGATTCTCTGAGATATTACTAGACTGTTAAAAAACTAAAACTACTACTTTACTTCTACTTTTCGTTTTTTCTCCCTGTTTCTTCCATTAATCTCATATGCATAACAATACGCACACACGGCAACATAAAAACGACTGCTAGCACAGAACGATATATCCTTCCAACTTCAACAATATTCATGAAATTACACCTTCATTTCATTTCACTTGATGATCTGTTCCTCTCCACACACAACTACATTAACGTCTCCGCTCTTCAACTGTAACACTGCCATGGCTTATCCGCAGCTTCCACAAGGTTTACCATGAAGTTGTGAAGTTTCGTAGTTTCGTTTATAAGTTTATGACACAATATTTCCCGTTGGAAATAGGTGCATTTGTTTGTGTGATATATTATGTTTGGAATGTGATATGAAATGGCGAAGTTGAGACACCCATAAATTTTTAAATTTCCAGTATTATTTTTTCTCTCTAACAGTTTTGTGTAATAGTTGTAACAGGATAACCAAATGTGATATTAGCAAACTGAGCCAAAAACCAGTTTGACTGATGACAAAAAAAAAGTTTGCTCAATCTTTCATAATAAAATAGAGTGCTCAATACTAGTTATAAGTAGAAGTAGGATAAATCACAACTATTTTTATTGTTGCAAAACGGAACTGCACTGGAATTTTTTGCATAGAAAATGACAAACGAGGTCTCACACTCTCAACAACAACAGGAAAACTCTGGCTGTGGCAGTGATAGCACTCCACAGCCCATACTTCAACAGCAGGATCACCTCGTTGTTCAGCCACCACTGCAAGGCGCCATGAGGTAATGCCGGAGAACTGAGCAGTTCTCAATAAAATACGCCAATTATTGGAAATTAAAAATACCGAAACAAAATGGACTGGACATAACGTCAAGTCAGAAACAAAACTCACAGCATAAAAAGCATAACCCTAAATATATGAAAATCGACAACGTTTAATGAACAAAGACAGGCGTACTCATGTACATAACATGTGCATACATTGTACCATGTATATCATGCACCGCTACGGGATCGATGGGATGTACGAGCCAAACGCGTCATGGTGTCATAGACCCAGTTTATTCATTTCAGTTGAAAATTGCATCATAAAATAAATGGGAATTCAATACTTGCCGAATTTAGGTTAAAGACCTTCGGCACTTTTAAAACAATGGGGTTGGATTTCCATTCCTTGTAAATGTCGCATTGTCTTTTATAATTTTTTTAGCCATGAAGAATGACAAAGGCAATTAAATGATGAAATATAGCATTTTCTAAACTAATTTGTCATTGACTCATTAACGACTCTATAAGGATTTTGTATCAATATCGATAGCTGATAGTGTGGTAGTATATTTGGTACTGATTTATTAGCCTGGAATCTTCCATTATCAATCTTATCACCGGTTTCCGGCAACAATAAGCAGTTAATGGAAGGGATGAGTGCTGACGTAGAAATTACGGAAGACCAGACGGTCGTCAAAACAACTGTCTGGATGGCACGGTTTAAGTAAGAAACACAAATTAAGCATATTTAGGCACAACATATTATAACATATTGTAGGTAACAGCATGCTCACTTAGCTGCAGCTCAGATTCTAGATGGCCCTCCTAGGTCATAAAGGTCAAGTCCCTTGAAGAAAACTTATCACAATCATTATCATACACATTCTTGTCTTAATGCCCTGAAAAAGTAGACCCAGGCCAACATGCTCCAAACATATGGCATTGTAGCTGCATACTCTCATTTATCACAACACAGTAGCGGCTATTACAGACAAAGACAACACTTTTTGCATAACAATCGGCAACGTACAATAGGTTTCTTTGCAAAACACTAATCAGCTGATAATTAGCTGGAAATTTGGTGAAATATTTATCAACCGGTATCCAAGCATATGAGAATGCTCATAACATTTTTTGAGAGACCATATGGTATTGCAACTTTGCGTCAAGTGATAATTTCCAGTTGATAACTAATCGCTACTTAGCTCCGTTTTCAATTTCTCACCTTGGGCAATATTGCTAATTACCTGTTTCCGTTCTTAATTCATTCAAATGGATTTCAAATTGGTTTTGGGAAGAAACTCAACTTTGAAATATAGTAGGAATGTGGAGGGTCGATTAGTACTTTGTGTTAACTACGAAGGTGACGAGAGTAAATCAGTGAGCTCATCAGCACCATGCATTTGGACTGGTTTTAACGGTCCCCATGAGGATGTTTCAGAGCTAGAGTGTTACAGGGTCGACCTAAACCACACCAATCATTTCGAACATGTTTGTAATGGCGTTTTCTGGAACCCCTCCATTGATTACAGGCCCAGCATGTCCTACGGAACGATGCTGCGGGACAGTAGGTTCGTGGATTCTAGGGACCTGATCTTTGCCACGACGGAGGAGCT
>JAQGAP010001972.1:0-17060 GCA_034697805.1 Orchesella bifasciata | reverse complement strand
GCGAGTGTGAGATGATGATGACGCTGTAAAGAAGAGTCAAGTTGTCGTTGACTCGGCGCGTGGAATACTAATTTTCCTTGACAAGCTCAAAATGAGAATAGGGACTACCAACAACGAAACATGGGTTTTCAAATTCAGAACACAGTAAAAGATACAGGATGAGTTAGGTTAGAATAATTAATGTGATGCAGAATCTTCATAACAGGTACAGTTGCAAAAACGAGTGAGCATCCCAGAAACAAAGTGATCTTAAATCGTTGTCAGTCATTAATTGCTTCTTGTTACAAGTTAGCGTAAGTGCGTGACACAAAGTTGACAAATTCGCTTTGAAATCTTACATCTGATATGGAATGTACATACTAAAGAAATTGGACTAGCTCCAACAATAAGCATTTAAATCCCAACTTAACATAATCTTAACTCATGCTGAATTAACAACTTTCATCCTACACGTTTCTTTACTTATTCTGCACTAACAAAATAATCATGCTAGTCTGATAATTAAATATATTAAACGTGAGGAAACGCAACTTTTAAACAATCTGCATCTACAATAATTCTTTAAAATGAAAAGGAATGATGTTGAGACTGACCGCTGGTCATTTATGAGAAATGTGAGAAGTGCAGCCCGTGGCTCTTGTGGAGAGAGTGTCATAAAGATAATGAAAATTTTTATGATCCATTTACAGTTTTACATGGTAAAAATACATTGTTGTTGTTGTTATGAGGCTGGAATGCGTAACGCTCCCTCCGGTGTTGAAGAAAGCCCACCATGCACCACAAAGACAACGCAACAAACCTAAAAAAGAACAACTTGTAAAGCATTTTGACTTTGACTGTTACTGCCTTTGCGCGAAATGTAATAACCATTGTAATAAGTGGTAATAATGAGGAAAATGAATGTAAAACGGACATTATCCAGATGTAGTTTGAACAATGTCCATTGCTTTTCCCTAACATAATATCCAATGGCTCATGAATGCATTTGAGTTCTCTCATGGAAAAATTATTGTTTTGTTCACTTTTTTTTGTGCAGAGTGCCAAGAAATTACGGAAGAGTCAAGCAGGGATTCTGATTCGATTCGTGGAGCTTATGCCCATTAGGACGAAGGCACGGATAAAGTAAAAAGTTACAAGTTTCGTTCATTCCTTTGTTGAGGAAATGAAAGGAAGAGCTGCAGGAGTAATGCACAGGAGGTGTGATTTTTCATACGTTTATTATTGTTGCGAGCTGTGATTTATTCAGAGGGTGCATTGTGGTTTCCAATCCTCCGTTTTCTCTATTTTTCTAACACGTTTTCCTTGCAACGAAGAATACATGGAAAATATAAACATTATGGACACATGCAAGAAATCTACGAGTCAAGAACATGCCAGCTGGATCTCATCATTATGAAAATAGATTTTACATTGGTTTGGTCAAAAGAGAGCATGGCGTAACCGATTTCTTGAGTCGAAATGTCAAGAACGATTAAACCACCCCAAAATGATGGTCGTCATAAAAAGAAATGGAGTTCTTCTAGGAAATTGAGACATCTCTGAAAAATGATCAATCTGTCGCACTCGGAAAAATAACCATTCATTCAGTATTATTTTCGCTGCGTGGCTATCCATTTGTATCAGTTCTCATTATGGGATAAAATGTGAATGGAAAAGACAGGCCACCACGGTGGTAGAAGCTGCAACCGCGTAAGTCAGAAATGTTTACATATTATGTTACGAATTGCAATGGAAAGATCATGGATTCATTGTCAAATTGTCACGTGAGATCATGACATATTATTACCCCCAAGTTGTAGCAAAAGGCAATAGGACAACTCCCAAAAATGAACTCATTTGCCGATTTCTTGTCGATCTCCTTTGAGATGGAAAGAAAGAGACAAAAAGTTAATAGAGTAGGACTGAAAGAGATCCGTGAGTTCATGAACACACAAAAGAAAAGGGATACATGAAAATGAGAAGGCCCCCTTTTGGTTCTTTAAATTCATTTTCGGTTCAATTCAGCCTGCCAACTCACCAGAACGAAATGGGAAAAAGTGAAAATGAACTTTTTGTTGCAAAGGGACATCTGCAATCATCTTTGTTCAAGTATCGCACACGATGTCTCACACATATTATTCTTTATTCGATGTATTGCACTACCTAACGCTTTGAGTAACTTCATATGAAAGTACTTCTCCACACTGGTCCACGCATCTCAGTTTCCCTGCTGAGATTTTCCTATTATCAATAATTAACACGTTGCTCAATCTGAATCCGTCTTTAAGTCATTATCAGCCGTATTCTAATTAGAAGCATT
The DNA here is from genome assembly GCA_034697805.1 of Orchesella bifasciata. Lineage (NCBI taxonomy): Eukaryota > Metazoa > Arthropoda > Collembola > Entomobryomorpha > Orchesellidae > Orchesella > Orchesella bifasciata. The sequence goes on along the minus strand of JAQGAP010001972.1, from coordinate 14,761 downwards.
ATTTAGCAATTTTCCTTTTAATTTGCAGTTTAATGCTCACTACAGAGCAGTCAGTAGCGCACGGAGTTACTGACTCATTCACAAACCACCTGAATAACAATCAGCTACATTCCGATTGAATAAATGCTAATTTGACAAAATGAGGAGTGAAAGAGAAATTCAGGTAATTTCATTCAAGATTGTGATTTCATCAAAATGAGCACAAGTACAAATGACATGTGTCCTCCCTTTCACATCCCATTCGAACATATATGCATCTTGATCTCTGTCAAAAACTAATTCTCATCAAATTTCTTTCCTCCATCAGAAGGTTTCTAGTTTCCTGAGACGTTGATAATATATAATGATAATCAACACATGCTCTCGATATGCCAACTTCGTTTTGGTTTGCGGTACAATCAGCTCGGCTGGTTTGGTCTAACAGATGGATCCTGTCCATTACATCTCATATCGCTCCACAATTATGCTTAAAACGTAGAGATAACTGGGTCAATTACTTCATAAAACTATCCCTTAGTCCGTCTCCGCTAATATTATTTTTCACTCTAAAGCAACCCAACGTATCCAAATATAGCAGCCTGGATTAGAGTTTGAAAAGATGAAAAAGTGCAGACCCAGATCATTGACATGTAGTGTAAACCACAAGAACATAAAATACTCAACCCTTTTCCTTCCCCTGTATCACACTTGCTCGTCGTTTTCTCACGGGTAGTCTTGGGAAAATTCAACCAATGTTAAGACACACGTAAAAACGACACATAAAAACAGTCACGGTCTGTTCTCAAGTCACGAGAGATGCTGTACACAAAGGAGTTTTATGTAAATGCCACTACGTAACAAGACAAAAGTCAGCATTATATCAGAGAGCTCCTCACAAATACGTCAAATACGACGAAATCGGGTGAGTATTTTTCTTGAGATCTGTGAAAATCGGTAATGCACATTATAAAACACTTCATCACACAAGAAATGAGGTTGAATATATTTTTTACTTTGTGCCTTTTTTACCCAAGTCCCCCATAATTTTCATTATTATGACACGACAGTTCAATTTTCATCTTTAATACGCGTTTTCCCACAACCATGAGCAATAGGAGTGGGGTCAAGGCAAAATGTTTCAAATGAGACATGAAAAATTCATAAGCCACTCTAACCGCGACAAACACCATTCCAATCTTCATTATCAACCAGGTATGTTTTTTTTTTCTATTGGGCACCCGCTGTGACAAAAATATTCCATGCAAATCTTGTCGCATAGTTCACTGTCAAGTTTAGTCAGTTTCACCAACCAACAAACAAAAAAATATGATTAAAACACATCAGACATATTAGTACACTGTTGTTATGCCCTGCAATTTTACGCGTTCACTTTTTTAAGTTACATACTTCATATTTTCCTTGAGAATAATTTACATTACGGCTCATTGTTCCTGGCGTATTGCCTGCTGCGTTCAAGATGAAATAGCAGATAGAAAATTGTTGCTCATGAGTCAGTGTGAATTATATGACGACTTTGCTGACGGAGAACGAGACGCCTATTGTCTTCGTAACTTACTTTGAGGAGAAGTGAGTGCGTAAATATACCTAATACAGGAACTTTGCCAAATACTATGACACGAATATTGGCCATTCTCATTATCCGATTCAAAAATGGTTTAATTTGCATACAGATTTTGTGTTTAACTTCCACTCAGATTTCATTCTCAGTCTCTCATCTCCTCACCGATCTACTTTATTGGCTATGAGTCCACTGGAAAATAAGTTGCTTAGTGGGTTTTATTAGTTTAAGAAACATTTTCATGCCAATTATGTTGACTGTGCTTGGTCTCACCCTCCTGTATTTGTATAGCTTGTTCATGGAGAGCCGATGTTCACTCCTCAAAGATGGCAATCAAATGACAGCGAAATAGTGGTTATTATGGCTCATAAACAAGTAGACATTCATTTGGACACCCATTTTCACGTATTTTATCCAACTTAAAAGGATAAACCGAGAGTTACGATTAGAACCGCATCATATTGTAAACACACATGCGTACAATAGATAAATTCGGCCATAAACGCCTTGGCTATTTGCGATAACCCGACCAAAGTAAAAGTAAGGCTAGGCTAAAATGCGAAGGAGACATTTTTATGTTTGCGAGTACAATGAAATAAGTCAAGTGCAGATTTTTATCGGGAAACATTTCCTTGTAAGTCGAAGCAAAAAACAGCGTGGCAAAACCAGAGTTCAGTGTTGTAAACTATCTGTGGCCACCGAACACAAATATTGGAATAGCGAACGCGTAAATGCAAATGAATTAACACTCGTAACAAATAAAATTGAAAATGCATGAATATTAATGAACCAAAGGCAAACCTTGTGTCTAATCAACAAATCTTTCAAATTTAGTAAGGTGAAAGAAGGAGAGCTAGAAAAGAAAAGCTTAAGACACGACAGATGTGAGCTTGACCAAACCATTTTAGGCTAATTTATTGAAATCAATAATTAATGCTTGAACTCAGACTCAGCATTACTAACATCACATCTGTACAATGAACTCGGAGGTCGCACGCTGGGAATGTCTTTGAGAAATGGTTCATTTTGTGAACACAATGAACAGAATTGGAAAATATTTGTATGATCATGAAATATTCAGATTTTTTGGACATATTGCAAACTGGACTGTCTTTTAATGCCCCAACTTCCTGTTTACAGTTATTGGAAAGTGTAGAAATCTGGGATGTCGAACCATATGGAATACGTAAAGACCCCAACCTTTGTTCTTATCTTGTTTTGGTTTTAAAACCAATTTCTTTAGCTTAAAGATCAAAACATAAAGATTTCCTCATCCTTAACTAGAGATGAGGGCGCCCTAAATAGTAAGGAACCAAAACAATCCCTCGATTTTCCGCCTTCATGTCAAACAACTGGCTGCCTGTTTTCCTCTTCAAAAAGTCATCAAGTGCTCAATAACAAGTAGGTGTTTTTCTTGGTTCGTGTGCATTATGGCAGTGCACTTAGGTCGTGATGCCGAGGTACTTGATCCTTTTCTAGTGTTTAAGAGTCGTTTCGAGTGTATGGAAAGTACATCACTATAAAAAGTCATCTGTTATTGTCGTCTAGAAGAGAAACCACACACTGCCTTCCTGTCGCCGTTCCTTGTTGATGTCTTTTCAATGGGTTTGAAGATACTGATCAACATTGTCAGAAACATTTGGAAATGGACAAGCCAGAAAAATGGAGGGTTTGAGAGTGGATAATCTTGTAGCACATTTCTTGGGCATGGCTAGATAGAAATGCCATCAGAAGGCATAATGCAAGGGATGATCCCAACTCCTAACCACTTCACATCACATCAGAGAGTATTTGATTAGGTTGATGTGTGATGTGCCATCTTTTAAAAAGAGAATCAGATCTGGCAGTACCGGTTTAGTGTTCATTCAACTAGAAACGGCACCAAGCTCCCCAATAACCACAAAGTCAAGACGTATACATAATAACAGAAACAAGGGGGTGAATAAAGTAATAAATGACTCTTAAAACAACGTCTATAAAAATTGTACATTTCTTTTCATTCCGTTCTTCTTCCCTCTCCTGTTTTGATATCCCTGAGAGTATATGAAAAAGAAGAGCAAATGCATAGTAATTCCGAAAAAATAAATAGCCAAACTGTAGCCAGGTTCCGGCTCCACGTACTTTTAAATGATATATATTTGGTGATCGAATTGCAGCGTGAATACACTCATCTTCGTGGTATCACGCCCAATTGCTCCAATTCTGAAGAGTAGTACAGCCAAGGAAATGGATGGGTACTTTTTCAAGTGGAGCAGAAAATGATCAAGATATAAACCTCGAACTGTTGCACACCTAGCTCTAGAAGAGCTGCTTTTTTCTACCCCTTCCACTTTTCTTCTATAATAAATGATATTTCACATTGATCCAGACACTTGACACAATTGCAGCGCTGGATTACCAACAAAGAGTTGAGTAAAAAATGGAAACAAGTGAATCCAGCAGAAGAAAAAGGCCCAAAGGCTCAACCAATCCAGTGGGAAATTACGACCAGCAGATCAGACCGAAGAGAATGTGGTTCATGTTCTTCTTTCTCTGCTCTGCTATTACAACAAAAGCAAAGTAACCCCTTCATTTGAGCCCCTTTTGGAATAAATGGAGGCAGGCTGGAATGAAATGAAAAGAAACTGGTATCTCTGCTTGTCTTTCTCATTATGTAATAAATTCATGTGGAGAGCTCTTTAATGAAGAGATGCTTTCAATTTTATTTCCTCCCCACTTTCTCAAGACGTGTCTCTCCAGTTTTGTTGCCTGAGAAGTCTTGTCTGGTCACGGTAATTTATTGTTTTGTGATGATAGCATAATCATCTTAAGGGCTACCGATCATGAGCCACCGTCGTTTTCCAAATCCCAATTTTTTATCATGAAAATATACCAAGTTTCAAGAATATAATTCATGCGCAGAGTTGATTGCAAGATTGTTTTTATTCCAGTGCACGCTACCCTTATGTTCCCTACCTCTCCATCCTTATTTGTTCTCATACGTTAAAAATGGAAAGATCTAAGAAATTGAATTTAATACAGAGAGCACGCTACCTCCATGACTGCTCCACCACATCCCCATGATCTACAACATCACGGTTGAATTCAAGAGCATTATATTCCTAATATGATTCCAGAAGCAAATTATGGTACTTGAAGGGCTACCGCGTGACTTAATTCCGTTTTCTTAAGCCTGCCTCAAGTCTGGAGGAATATATTTCTGTCAAGAAATTAGTTTCGGTAGCTGATCATCAACCGTCAGCATTGTCTTTTCTCAAGTTTCTCACGAAGAGAATAATATCACTTCGGTTTCATAACAGTCCCATTTTTTGTCTCCTCACTTCCAAGTAATTTTGTTCGCCTCAAATTTCATTTCTCACGTAAACTCATCTAAAAACCTACAAAATATCGCCATATAGAGTAAATAATTATGCACAGGAAGCATATGCAACAGTTTATAAAGGGGTTCGTTTGTAAATGTTGGTCTCGAGTCAATTAGGAGGGCCACCGGACAGCAGATTATACCCCACACAGGTGAAGACATGGAAATTTCATGTTTCGGACCTCACGAAATCATCCCTCAGTTAACGAAACAACCACAGAGGAAACTGATCTGATCAAGATACGCTCCTCAAGTTGTTGAGAGGCTTTACCTACATCACACAATCCACATGCACATTTCCCTCATTTTCGTTAATAAAACGCGATATTTTACATGAAAACTCTACTGCTCTAACAACAAGATTTACGATCTGTATCACAAGAGGGATACTTTTTATTGAAAGGGTAATAAAATGTTTGTAAAATATGAACGCGATGGATTTTGTGGAGGTGGTGGCCAAGCTGCTGTTTATCACGTAAGGAATGTTATGCAATAGCATATCATTATTTTTAGAGAGAGAAGAGAGCTAAGCTCAGAACGCGTTCATAAAGTTGCTCTACATGTCTATGCAATGCACTCCTGCCACCACTCCGCTCACAAGTAAGTAGTACGCTATACATAATGTCATACACGCTCTCTGTTCGGCTATGTCAGGCTTCCTGTTGATCCGGTTTTTGTCTTGGCCAAATTGGCATTTAACAACCCATAATTCAAACAGTAAAATACTAGATTTCAGCAACCAGCAGGTAACAACACCATCGCATCTTCTCCTTGATCGTACAATGTACAAAAAATGAATGAAACAGTAAAAAAAATTCTTACTCAAAGTTTAGAATGTTTCACCACTCCTTTCGGTGTAAAAAATCTCCCTAAGCATAAATATGCACTTGGGTTCAATTTCATCATCATCATCATGAGACTAAAAACCACGTCAGGATGGGTTGCAAACATTCTCCACAGCAGAGCAGTTATTTAGTTTACTTCAGTTAACCGTCATTTTAATGATAATTCTTACAAAACCACAAGAATTTGTCTGCTACCCTCTTCCTTGTGAATGACAATGATGATGCAAGGGAGATAAAGCAAAGTAAGTAAAAGGATTTACCAAATCACATGTTTACTCGTTGTTTAATTTAAATCACGACGGCAATCAATAGGGGCACATCCGGTCTATGTCACAATTATTTTTTATCCTGGTTTTCTCTTATCTCCGCTCTGATTCTCATGCTTCCATGAGACATTATGGTTGAAACTTTTGAATATTATCAGCTTACAAGGTATTGCATAACATTTTTGTGTAAAAAGCTGAGAGATTGTGTAGGTGGTGAAACATGATCTCCGGTCCGTATTTCAATGAGAGGAACATCCTCTCGCATTCTTTGCAATGTGAATATGAGAACCTTTCCTGCTTTCAATTTATAATATCTCCCTGTAACTGATATAGGCTGGATCTTTTGGTGCACCCAACAAAAACTTGCACCCTGAGAGATTCAATACTGTCCTTTTGTCATATTGTGCACAACTCAGGTTTTGGACGATGGGAGGAGTGTACAAAGATATAAATGGTTTTCCCGGACACATTCGAATAAAAATCCTGTTGCTCTTTCCTTTAAGTTTTTGCCTACAAAGATAACCATGCAAAGCATATAAGAGCCTTTCGAAAGAAGCGGATACATTAAAATCACTTCAATTTCCTGTTTTGGTAATACGGATCATTTTTTTATCATCTCAAGTGTAGCCGATTGCAATTTCACGAAAAAGTTATTAAAAATTAAGCTCAATATGAATTCAATTTCAAGATAAAACTTCATATCAATTTTTTGTCGCTGTTTTTTACGTGGGAGAATACATTTGCATGTCATTAAACTAGATTGAATAAATTGGCGTATTTAGCTTGCAACGATTTTGTTCTCTCATGTTAAAACTCATATTTTTTATGGCAGATGAATGAAATCAATTACCTTTAGAGAAGAAGAACAAAATTGCTAAATCGTAAAGAGTCTAGTTCGAGGAAGTACGGTAAAAGAAATCTTTAGGAGCACACTCCCTCTCTTCATTAATTCTTTGTTATCAAATCAATGATTTGAGGCTAGTTCAAACATGCCATTTGCATTTTGAATTTAACATGCACATTCATAACATACTTTATATGGGTTAGTTTATGAACTCGGTTCGACTGTTGAGTGCTCCGGGCAATGATAATGTTTTTCTCTTTACAATGCAGAGTAATGGGTAATGCACGCTGACTAATAGTGAGGTCTATGTCAGTGTCAGTCAACGAACAGAAGCAGCAAGAGTACAGCGGAGAGCGAAGAAGATGAAGTTGATAAAATAAATGAAAATGTCCATAAGAGGAAAAAGGGACATTTAGACTCTGAACAAGACATGAAAATGATTAAAGGAATAGACTGGTGAATTGAATGGATGAATGTGTCCATCCGAATGAATTACATTGCGCATTACTCATTCTCATTTGCATGAAGTTTACTATGGTTCTCTTCTAAGTTTGAGAAGATTCACCCTCATCCTTTACTTTTAATAGCTTCTCAACCAAGTTTGGATTGAGGAAAAATGTACACTTTCTCAAACGAGCTACAGACGAGAAAGCAACGGCACTCTAAATATATATTTGGGACAACGACATCAAAAACTCATCCGCATCTCACATGTTCTAAGATACTTGCTAGTTTATTTATTGTCTTCAGAAAATATAAATTATCCTGTACACTCATTACACACGAATCTACAACTGAATCAGGATTTCCCTAAACAAATATGAGGAAAACCAGGTCAAAGATGTTTTTCTAGGTGACCAAACCACAAATATTTACCTTTCTCCATGGATTGTATATTATTCACAATTTATATAAGCCTGCAAGTTGTGTGTTTAGTACGTTTAGTATATGAAGTCATTAGTGATTAGATATATGGGAGAGCAGTTGACGCAAAGGATGTTATGGCATTCTTCCACTTCTCGGAAAGAAGATGCAAGTATCTCAGGTATCCTTCTAAACGGATGATGCGAGTTGTCGTCTTCGTGTAAAAGGTACCTTAATGTAGACTCAGGTATTCGGAACAACTTTTATAGGGTTCCCTAATACCATTTGTCCAACATATTTTGAGCCTCAACTATTCTTGGTGACAAGATTTATTGCAACAGGTAGGCAAGTCGAGTCATCAAGCCGCCTTCGGAAAACGGAACATTTTTCTACACCGAGTGTCCCTTGGTTTATGGTTGACGACAATGAGGACGTGACTTACGATAGTTAAAGGTTGGGCAGTCGGTTTTTCAAGTTAATTGCAGACCCTTCCATAAACGAAACACGGAAGAAGATGGGGAGGACCTAGTCTGTCCCTTTTTGCCCTTCTGTCACGACTTCAGGGCTGCCTACTTATAGCCCACAAGCAACAATGTGTGGACCAAGCCTACAAAATTAAATGCTGCATTGTGCTCCTGCTTAGTAAACTCCAAATTGAAATGTCATAACAGACAACCACCGTCCAATTCTGTTTTTCTTGCTTTGCACTGGAAAACAGTTGGGAGATGAGTCTCGGATATGACTTGGATGATGATGAAAGCAAAAAGACAGACGAGGTGAAGTGGTAGTGGGAGGCGTGAGCTACCCTTCCATCTTGATTACTTAAAGTTGTGAAGGAGCAGGAGAGAACAATGAATGATGATTTTTATGATTTGATAAAACAAAACAAGTGAGTCTATTTCCTCTGCTTCCAAACTCTCGTTTCATAAATAGAAGAATAATGAGCGAGAACAGAACAGAAGCAGAAGAGAGGACGGAATAAAGATGATGTGATTTGATATGAATTCATGAATATTAAGAGTACAAGTTGGAATTATACAAGTTTTGTGGAAACGAATGAAATGAGGGAGGTAGAGACCGAGCGGAAGGACTGATTTATCTTGCAGTTCACCTCAAAAGTAGTTATTTTTTCTTGGCGAATCCTGTGTCAGTGGGAAAAGTCACAGCATAACAGAAACTGCATAGCATCAAATGAGTGCATTTAAAAAGGAAAAATGGCTTACGTAATGAAAGTGCTTAGTTCATGAATAGGATAATATCGTGTGTGTACATTTTTTCCCAGAATAATAGATTTGTTGAGAAAGGCGACGTTGAGTTTACTGTCCGATAAAAGCTGATAAGCGCAATGTAATGCTGTTCTGTTGCTGCCAATACAAAATGTAAGTGCAGAGCTCATATAATATTCTGTTGCGAAGAAGTTCAAGCTTGGTTTGGTGTGTTTTAATAAGTTTACACCACCATTTTTTCCCAGGAAAAATATTATTAAAGTGTTTCTCTAATAAGTAAGCAGCCCAACTCTCTTCGTTCTCCATTTCCATTATGCTGCCCATGTAACATGCAAAGTTAATTCAACTCTAACAAAACAAACGCTTTTACACAGTTTACAATTTACATTCAAATTATGTATGTATTATGCAGTAAAAAAAAGCATCTTTGAGAGTTAGACAAATGAATTCAGCCCATTTCTTTTTCTTATAAAGTTTCATGTTCGGTTTTCCATCCATGTCCTGCTTCTGATTTTCATATTTCGAAAAAATGAAAGGGCAAACTGAAGATTTATGGCCAATCAACAAGTTATTCATTTGGAGAAGAACAGAAGACAATTAACAGAGAAAACAGAGCGGAGTGCAACCAGTTATTGAATGATGAAGAGTGTGAGTCAATTTCAACCATGATTATTCTGCAGTGAATTATTCTAGTCACATGCTCATCCCTGAATACAAAAACAAGTGAAAAAAGAGATCTTCACTTTTGATAAATCTGGATGAATTCAGAATTCCTATGCTTTCTTTTCACCGTCCTTCTCATCCAGCCCTTTGGCATGAAACAAATGAGCAGTTTTAAGTGCTGCAGTCACAATGCCCAAAAAACGAAAGAGTGGAACTTTGTGAGCTAGTCATGAATCATTTAAGCTCACATAAAGAAAAAAGTTTTAAAGCTCACAACCAATTGCCAATGATGCTAACAAGCTGTCCGCAATAAATTATACATCCTGGTTACTACCGCGTTAAAAAGCAATCTGTTATAATCGACCTGTTAAACAAAAAGTCGTATGTATTCATGTAATACCCAATTATGCTTATAAATATCTTCAAGATTCTCTCTGGACATCTAACATTTTTTGTTAGGTCAGCCATATTCTTTAGGTTCTGCAATTCACGTAAAGTAGCAATGACTTGCAAAGATAAAGACTGGGTTTTGGGATGAAAAAAGAAAACGCGCTGAGGTTGCCGATGCAAATTCTTTTCTATACTAATTCACCACGTTGACTGAGAATGCCGACCGCGAAACCAATTTGCCAACCGTCAATCGAAACAAAATCTGGGACTGAATAGGAATTTTAATCAAGCTATTTATTACCTGACGTATTGAATTATAGAGTCTTCCCATTTCTATTTGGGACAGTTATCGGACGATAGCTAACGTACGTGATCTCTTAAGTCAGCACGAGTTAGAGCAGAACGTCGACTCTGAGGAATGCATCTATTGTCTTTTAATAAATCTTTGGCATGTCAATTATTTAAACCATCCAGGTGCAGCAACCGATTGAACAATGGTGTTGCTTACACAAGGAACGGTGAATGTAGATGTGATGCTACCTCAATGATTATAGTAACTGGAATTGGCTCACACTACCTCCTACATAAATATCCCTATAGAAAGCCAAGTACATTCATTGTCATGAACATTTTGAGCATGTTGTGTGTCATACTAATTCGACAGTCAAACAGAAGGAGTGCATATCATCCCAGCAGTATTGTTTACTTTTCTGTGTCTGCTCTACTGCTCCATTCGAATCGACAATGAAGTTCCGACGTGCAACCAAAAATGACAAATGTGCATTCACTGCTCGCTCGCAGAAGTTTGCGTTTTGCTGATTATATCTTTATATACAGTTTCGCTATATATATTCATGATGATGATGATAAATTGCACAAATCAATAGGGCACTCCTCTACAGATGACAGAGTTTCAATGTAAAGGTCAAGTCAAGCCATGCTATTGTCTGATCAAATATTGACACACTTTCTTCTCTTCCACTGCACTTTCAACAAATTATTTTTGCCATTTAATTCGATCTTTAAAGCATACGTCCACAAGTGCCACGTGGACAAACATCGTCATTAGTTCACAGAGTTCACCTCAAGTAAATTGGCACTTAATTGCAGTCGCTCACCACAATCTTTATTTCTAATTCACATGAACAGGTTGTCCATTGGACATGAGTTTCTGCTCCACATAACCAAATCAGTCTTGTATTCCTAAAGAGATGCAGTAACACCTATATGATTTATACCAACACCAGCAGTCTAAAGTTGGTGCTAAATTGGAATTGAATCTACTGCAAATGGAAATGAAAATAAAAAAATTGCAGCGAACAACGCCTTCTTCCAAATAAAATACACTCGAACATGACGGTAGTATTGCGAGGAGTTGAGTAAATACTATTCTTTGCATCCGTACATGCACCATATTTTGAAACAAATCAATTTCAGTTGAGTTATTATTACTTCATCCTTGCAACAACCTCCGTGGGGCATATTGGCTCGTGGCTAAATTGTGGGCATTTTTTATTTCTTGAGCCAATAATAATCATAATGAGGAAAGGAAAGAGTGGTTTGCTTGACTCTTTTCATTAATGAAGTTGAAATGAGAGTGGACAGGAGGGCTATATCTGAGGAGAAAAACAATAAAGTTATCTAAAATATGATGGGCGAAACTACTTGTGTGTTATTTTAGCTGGCAGCGTAAGCGACACAAGGTATCACTCAACTGCATGTTGCATAAATATTGTCCTTCCTTTTGAAATCAGTGATTTGTTAGGTTATTTTCAACTCTTGATTATGAATTCACGATGCTTAAATACACAGAACTACGCAGCCGTGACGTCCTAATCAAATATGGACTACGTCCTTCACGGTTTTGGTCACTTTACACACATCCACTTTGCGAGCATTGTAAATATCCACATAACCTACCACAATGAAAGTTCAAAGAACGGGGTCGGATTATGTAAAAATCATTTTCCACGAATTGTGAAAAAGAAGGTTTCGTATTTGGATTGCATGAGTATTTTATGTGAGCGCATATAATGAAGATTGAGATATAAGGGAAAGATACTTGAAAGTTATCAGTATAATGAAGATATGTGCTTATATCATAAGACTCATTACCGTCTCCGGTTTCAGTAATCAACTCGGTTGGTTCAAGATGAATGAGCATTTTAATCAAAGCGTACAAACGAAGCTTTGGGGCTATTTAGTTACGAGTTGCAAATGGAGAATCTCTTGATTAAAAACGAGAAGGTCAATACACCCGCTTGGCAAGAAGGACAGCAGACACATGTAGCCGCTATTCCGCATCTGATGATGGATGACTCTAATATGTTCATGCGTGGATAACGACACAGTATTTTGTGCAAACCTTTGATGCACCAAGAAGAGATGCGTTTGCCGTTTTACCATCTCATTAGAGAAATGGAAACAGTCCATTTCGCGTATGCCAAAACTTGAAAGCTGCAATAAGACGAAACAAGGCTTCACAAAAGGGTTTAACAAGCCTATCTAGCTCATCTTTAATACATATCTACATCCCATCTACACGCATGCTCACATTTTGGTCATATGGCCATCTTATTCGAAGATCTCATCTCAAATATCCTGTCGGTCTGTCCATCAGCCAAAAAGAGGAGCAGCAGCAGTAAGCAGCGAGCAACATACAAAAACAAAGTTAATTACAACTAAGCCTGCAGCCAAAGCACAAGCTTTATATAGATATCTGTTTTTATGAGTGAGGACAAAATGGAATTTTAATAATAAACTCCTTGTGCCTTTATTTCACATTTTTCTTTCTTCAATTTCTCAACATGAGTGACGTGTGCTGTGCAAAAACTAAAGCCGATTTCCCCGAAACAGTTAATTTTGAGAGAGAGGCACAGCAGAGGACTAAAACAAAACAGATTTGATGTATGTAAAAATCTGTTGGTTGTGTCCTTCTCGTTATTACCTCTACATAAAATTGTCATGTAGGAAATGACAGGGGAAGATATGCAAGCTTAATCTGCGTGTTTTTTTGTTGTTTTTATGATTTTCTTTTTTGTCGTTTGTTGTTCCGTTAAGAGAGAAGAGGGAAATTAGTTGGAAAACAAATGAGATGAATGACTATGACTGAGTTTGATAAGGAACAGAAAATGAGGGAGACTCATGAAAAACTTTACTTTTTTTATCTCTTCATGACTTCAAAGGACACTGAAATTTTTTTACGGGGTTTTGAGCCTGCTGCCGCTGCTGTGCAGAGAAAATTGCGAAAAGGTAATATAATTCATGCATGATCATTAAATGTTGCCCATGAAAGAAGAGAAGCAAAAAGGATTCACATAATCTGCATGCCTCCCCATTATTCTCTCGTCCTCCCCACCTAATACTATTATCTATAGTTTGTGGTGGTGTTTTACCTTTTTATCTTCACATTTTGTTGTACAGCTAGAAACCATGAATCATTATCTTGATCAGCATGCGGATTTGTTAGCTGTTGGTGAGTGTAACCACCGTTCTATTGTCGCTTATGATTATGTTTCTCCTTCCTCTTCTTCACTCCTCGCCTATTTAATTCCGATTGAAACACCAAAGTCCGTTGTCTTTTACAACAACTAATATTGTGTAACAGCACCAAACATAATGTTTGAGACGTTGGGTTGTAAAACGGAAGAGCGGTATGTAGATACAGTCCCCGTTTTGATTTAATGCGCAGATTCTAACTGGAAACAATGTAGCTACAACCAAAAGCATATTTACCTCCAATGAGAGAAGAGTGAAATTATTTATTTAAATTCCTTTTTATTGCACTGGTTCGCTATGAACTGATAAGATATTATGTAAACTGCACGACCAACATAAGCAATTATAATAGATATATTCTCCTCATCGTTTGATTCGATCCGTTGTACAATCCTGATTTTTTAAAAGGTACTATTCAAATGTTCTTTTGAAAGTGGAGTTGTATGCAACAAAGACGTTGACGATATGAATTTTGAAAGAGCTGATAAGACAAGACAGGGAATGCGAGCAGTCTTGACGTGTTGATGGGAATCCAAATGAAGCAATCGACATTCCACATCCCACACATAAGCATTTATGACTACAAAATGACATTTACAACGATGCTCGCCTGTCAACTAATTTCCCATTGGGAGCAAAACCCAAGAAAATTGTGGTTTATATCAAGCATAAATTAAATGTGAAATAGGCAGTTGACAGAACTGAAAAGTTTTCTTGTGTGAAGGCATTAGCTTTAAACTACTAAAATACGGTAATGTAGCTCACTTATTGGTCGACTTATGGCTTAATTAATTTCGAAATTAAGAAGCTAGATAAATCCATCTCCATCGTTGTGAATTTAAAAGGTATCAAATGGGCTGCGTAATTAAGTAATTATAAAATATGACACTTGTAAGGGAATTAAGCTTTTGTTATGAAAACGTTTAATTGAAAAATTGTTTCAATTGCACATTGTATCTAACATCTAATGGCATAATTAAGCAAATATTAATATTGTAAGTTAATGTAAGCAAAGCGTTGCAATTTTCTCTTAAGTTATAAATGGCTTTCGAGGTGCCGCTTTTAAAAAATTGCTGTTGAACTATATATTATGCTGAAAAACTTTAAGTCATTTTCATTTGAGTTTAATTCGCATTTGCAACCAAGTAAGCGACAAGCAATAAGCTGATATGAGCAAATGAGTTATTTTCGTATTTCGTGATTATTACCTTCAATTGTTCCAAGACAGTTTGACATTCATGTTGAT
>JAQGAP010001971.1:0-17060 GCA_034697805.1 Orchesella bifasciata | reverse complement strand
CCACATTGATTTTTACTGGTACTTGTTATGAATGCACTTTACATCACGAACGGAAATAACTCATTTAGCAACAACATGCAAGCGAAATGAGATATTTTAATGATGTGATTCATGCTTGAGTAAACTCAGTCAACAAAAATAACCAGATGTGAAGAACCATTAAACGGCACTGAGCAGAGAGGTAGCATCACACTCATAGAACCTTTCCGAAGAGCCGAACCAACACTAAAAATGTTTTTGACAATTTAAATGGTCAATAAAGTTCAGAATTAAAGCCATGAAAGTTTTTGCAAGCATTTGTGTCTCTCTCGTTATTTGCCAGCTAGGAGGAACTTCTGTTCTTCCGGGGCAAATTGAGAAAGAGCAACTTAAACACCTTGCTCGTTACAATTCAGTTTCAGAACCAGTTTTGCCAAACCCAAGCAATTCCTTGGTTTTGACGACATGCAATGGCGTGCTGGATGCCACCAACGGGGGAATTTCGTACAAAGCATTTGAGCCGATTGCTGCAAACGAGAGATGTGTGTGGACGATTCGAGCGGGCATACCCGGTTGGTTCTCCCTTAACGTGTTGAACCTTGGATTTTCTAGTAGCAGAACTACTCAACTTGTAGCAACTTGTTTGATACGTACAGATCAAGCTAGCCATATTTTACTGTAAGATAATTATCTGCAAGTTAAGAATTTTCCATTTTTGTCATTTTCATTCATTTCCACTTGATATTGATTTTTCACAGAGACCATACCGGGCCTGTCAGCGGAGTGTACAGATGCAACGTCATTGTTATAACATTCGCATCCGGATGGGATGTCAGATACTCAACCGGAGTTGTTTTAGAATATGCCGCAGGGGAATCCGGCAGCCGTTCTCCACTTTCGCAGGACTATATTTTAAATGCCGGCGCAGCTGGAGTCATTCGTCACCCCATTTCAGCACCGGAATATGAAAATTTTGAGCTTAGCACTTTTGTTTTTCTTCCGACCTTGGGAAGTTACACGAATATCATTTATATTAGAGGAACGCTGGAAGATAATTTGTGTTTTGACTCATTATCTGTGTATCGATTTAACGCAACTTCTGTTGTTCCAACCAAGTGGCAATTTGAAGGAATGTAAGATTCTCAAAACATTCTGTATTCCTACGAATTTAATTTGCTAATTGCTACATTTAATTTTTTGTGCTCCTTAATATTGCAGGATTTGCGGAAATATCGTGTCAGAATTTATTGGCAGCGGGGACTTGATTTTGATCAGTTTTGACACCGATGCATCAAGGGTGGGAACTGGTTTTCAGCTAGCTTTTACAGCAAACGGTGCCTCCAAATGCTCAATGCAAAAACAAATACCTGTAAATTTAGCTTCGCTAAATAAATGACTTTTTATTAATTTCTTGACTTTTCTGCTGCGCTTCAAATAAATACCCTTACTTTTAAAACAAGCTCAGGCAAATGTTGACTTAAATTGCAGGAATTCATAAACAAAACATATTTAATTCGCTAAAAAAACAGTATTTTATCAAGATTTATATTGCTTCCTATACAAACCTCCATTAAAATACAACTATCATATCATTGGTGTCAGGGTCTTACGCTGAAAACGATTTCGGATTTTATACGTTTAAAAGGCAATTTAGAAATGTATAATGACGTTTGCTTGGAATTTAGAAGGCAAACATTACCTTTGAATTTAATGTGTAACCTTTTCGAAATGAGCCCTCTTTCTCGTATGTTTGTTATGGTAGATAATAATGGATTTTTTTTTTTTTCAAGATTTAAATGGTAAAATTTAAAACTTACCTTGAGGTTTGCAGCCCGATATTATCTATAAGTATTACATGGGCTAAATGGCTACCCAATCCGCCAAGTTGTCATAGAATCTTTGGCCCATTCACGTTTTTTGACGGCAGTCAAATTTATGACTGGCGAATGATTTTGTGTTTACACCATGCACTGCCCTGACATGGCCCATACAATTGAAGTCATAATAAAACTGTGAATAAAGAGTATGCCAGGTAGGATCATGGCGTTCATTTACCAGAAATGGGTCAAGCAATTTATCGAATAATGAAGTGGCGCCAACCAGCAAATCTTGCTGGAACCTATTGCAACACAAGCTGAGCGAGCGCTTTACATCATATGTTGTTTGCATTCTTTCACACATACCATCATCACTAATCATCTCTCACATTCGTTTGAACAATAATCATTTCCACCCTTTAATTTCGTTGACTGTGTGAGTGGTTGCAGTTTTATAGGTAGTTAGTTAACTTTATGTAAGTGAATGGTGTGCGGCTGCGACTGTGCAAATTCACTATAGTTTTTAAATTGTTAATATTTCAACAAACAACCGATTAGGAGGCTGGGAACCGGACCATTCAAGATCGAAGAAAACTGTGGATAACTTTGAGTCAATGGTACCGGAGAGTGACTGGTAAGTATACATATAATTATTAACTGTTGATGAATTTATTTTCTGATTGTGTCTCGCTTATTTAATGGCTTTTAATTTATTGTTTTATTCAACAGATGACAGAAATTCTGCTCCTGGAGGAAGCATTGGATCCTGTTCCAATTCACTGGTGACTGGACTGAAGTAACATCGGACAATGAAGTTGGACCAACCACCTCTACCAATGGCAGCCCCCACCTTGGGAAACAACTGGAGGAACAGATCTGATGATTCTGAAGGAGATCTCCTGGACACTAAGATGGAAAGTTATGTCAAACAGCAAGTTTAACTGATTAGGTTGAAGTACACATTAACTTTGTGAATTTTGTTATGAAGACATGAATAATTACGTTTGAAAACCTAGCTGTTTGTATTATTAGTGCATAATAATATCTATAATTATAAACATAAACAAACTTCATAGATTGCTTGGCATATGTACGGGCATTGTCATTGTGATTGCGCTATGATCGGCAAACGTTTGGCTGGGTGGCCAAAAAGGTGTATGGGCCAGAGAACATAAAATTAAAGGGCCGCGTATGAGCCGAAGAATTTGGCAGATTGGGTACACATACACCAACTCGAAGGCAGAATCCATATCAGCACTGTATACCCAGTTATTCACGCTGTAGATGAAATAAATTAAAATACTAAAGATATGTACATATTTTTTCTCCCTGTTAGCTATACAGCAGACACGGGATTGAACAGTCATTATAATGAAATTACTCTGGACTTTTCGCTCAACATGCAAATAAAAGCAAGGAATTTAATTTGTTTGTTGTTGTTGTAGATATAAATAGAAATTGGTTTTTCAAAATGTTTTATCAAATCATTTAATTACATTCACTAGAGCATTAAGTAGTAAGTCCTGTCACAAGAATCACGAAAAATTTTAGCATCAGGAATTTCTTTGCTTCAAATTGCATTTGATCTAGTAATTTTTATTTTTATACCATTCCTTTAATGGAATGAAACCTTTAATTTTGGCATACCTGAGTATGCATTTACTAAACCCCCGGATGAACTTTAAAAAATCTACAAAAAATTAACACTGGCTCGTGACTTTGTAGCGAAGGACAAGAAACAAAACAACATTAGTTATTGTGATAATATTATTGACAAAAACAACAACCACGCGGATTAAAATAAACCCATCGATCTTTATGGTTGTCAACAAGGTGTCAGCTCAAAGAGCAATGTGTAACACCGGGAGTAAAAAAGGATAAAATCTAGGTTATCGACACAACGAAGGATACATCTGCATAACACATGCATGAATTGAATGCATTCTATTTTGAAGTTCAAAGCATTTTGTTTTTTCCGAAAAGATAGATACATATAATTTTAACGTCGATATAGTTACAAACATAACTCTTACGTATATACATTAAATTACAACTGATCACGTAACAAGCGGCAACAAAACATTTACTTAGGTTGGAAATAGAAACAAAAACAAGCGTCACTTACTATATTCCTTGTTATGCATCCACTTGACATGACCAACGTAAGAAAATGATTTGACAAACATCATTTTAGCAGAACAAGTAATAATCTTGTTATTTAAAAATTTAGCTTCGGTCGACAAAAACAACCGAGCGTGGGAACTATAAAAAGGCCCCCCGAAGAAAAGACACAGCATCACACTCAAACAGCATTCCTAATATACCAGACCAACTTTTAAACTACGCCAAGCAAACCGAAAATCCAAATTTATAATTGAAGCCATGAAGTTTATTGCAAGCATTTCTCTCTTCCTTGTTATTTGCCAACTTGGGAGAACTTCAGTTCTTCCGGGGCAAGTTGCGAAGGAGCAACTAGGAGACGTTGCTCTTTACACTTCAAGTTTGGAACAAGAGTTGCCGGTCACCGGCGAGTCAAGTTTGCTAACAACTTGTAATGGTGTGCTGAATTCCACCAGTGGTGGAATTGCCTACAAAGCCTTTGAGCCAATTGCAGCAAACGAGAGATGCGTATGGACCATTCGAGGTGGTGGCAGAGCCGGTGGTTTCTCTCTTAACGTGCTCAACCTTGGCATTTCTAATAGCAGTGCAGGCAATCATGTTATTGCAACTTGTTTGAAACACGGAACTACAGCTACCCATATTTTGCTGTAAGAATGTACCTTTTAATTATAAAAATTTAGTAAAAACTTTAAAGAATTATAATTTTAAGCTTTATTTTGCAGAAATCAAATAGGCCGTGTCAGCCACGTATCCAGATGCAACCTCCTGGTGATAACCTTTGCCTCCGGAGGCGATGTCGGGGACTCAACCGGGTTTGTTTTAGAATATGCCGTAACGAGATCTGCCAGCCTTTCCAGACGTTCACAGGATTACATTATTGATGCTGGTGCAGCTGGAATCGTCCGCCATCCCCAGTCAGCTGCTGAATACGGAAATTATGAGCTAAACACTTTTGTTATTCTTCCAGTAATGGGAAGCAATACTAACGTCATTTATATCCGAGGAACGTTGGAAGGAAATACATGTTATGATACATTAGCTGTATATCGATTTAACGCTACTTCTGTTGTTCCAACCAAGTGGCAGTACGAAGGAAGGTAGGTTTCTCAAAAATTTAATTTTTATACACAAATGAAAGTTTTATGACAATTTTTTTTTCTTATGCAGGATTTGTGGAAACATTGCTTCGGCTTCGGGTACCAACCAAGATTTGATTTTGATTACTTTTGAATCTGATGCTTCTGCCGAGGGGACCGGTTTTCAATTAGCTATTGCAGCAGGAGGTCATTCCCAATGCGGCATTTGAAACTGTCCTACAGATAGAGAAAATCTGATGGGTTTAATTGTAAACTGATATTTACTAATAAACTTTGTTGCTTACTTTTGCTTAATACAACATTTAACTGTCAGTATTGTCTAATATTTATTCTATTATCCTTACAAAATTTGATATGTAAATAAATTTTCGAACAATATTCCAAATGTTCAAACAAATCATGTTTCACAACCTTTGTATTTATTGCATAAACATATTTGTGCTACTGCCCTGGTTTGAATGCTCAAGAATCGTTGATTGAGAAACCATAAGCAGAGTTACCGTGTAAAAGAAAATGCTGTAATAGTAACTCACCACAGTAATTTTTGAAAGTTTAGCCACATACCCACTTGGAAACTCGATGGGCGTCTGCTTCCACAATATTCTTTTTAACAACTTTAAAGAACTTATCTTATTTGTCAGTGCGTTACTAACTAAAAACACTTGGCTGCTTTTAATCACGAACAAGCCTTTCCTTTTCATCACCGTTCGGACCGGCCAATGATGATAAATTAAATTTTGACTGAATTCATAACATTCCATGGCGTTTGGGAGTGTTTGAGCAATCACAAAGTAAATTATGAACGTCAATGGCATTATACAAATATAAATTTTTATCGGGAAAAGTTTCCATCCAACAATCCCAAAAATGTTACACATCATGCAAAGAAGATAGCCGGTTCCCATCAAAATCCCAATAATTATGTTGAGTAAGCTCAGTCCAGTTCGGTGAATTATTCGTAGATGCTCATACATTTTGAAGGCATACTCATTTACGTCAAACGCACCAATTTTCGGGAGACATTTTGTGTAAACATTAAAAAGAGACATTGTAGGGACACCAAACAATGTAACGGTTCGGGTAGCCTCAAACCCACAATAATAAGTCAGAATTAATCGTGTCACGAGTACTATTCCATTAGTAATTGCAGACCGTTCATTTGGTGGAGTGAGAATGTCCTCAAATGTGTAGTAAAATGGTTCCAGTCGGAAATAAATGATAAATGGTGGCGATACAATGGCAGCAAGGGGCGCATAAATAATCCAAACAATCATTGTTATTCCCATTATATTCAGTTTCTTAGAACGAAATAAATTCCGGAATTCTGAAATTTAATGTTTAAAATATGCATCTGAATAGAACTTTAAATGTTATATATTATGAAAAAAAATTTAACAGCTAAAAACAGCCAAACCGAATTAAATTTGATTCATTCAATTTTATGTTTGCATACATTGTTTAACTGTATTGGTTTTACTTACGTTGCATCATTAAACACAAGATGGAATCCTGGTTTACGAACGTTTTCAATTTTTCACGGCAAACTTCTGCTTCATAGTCCAGCAATGTGTTAAAGTATGTTTCCATAAGCTCTGTTCCGTTTACCATGAGTTGAGTGTAGCTGAAAGTCCCCAACAAAGAGCTCCCAAGCACGCCATTGCAAAAAGATATCCCAATATGAGTACGTTTAGTCTTGAGTTCGCGGAAAAAATGAACTTCAACATTGGAATTATGCAGAGAATACATGTAGAAAAGATTACTCCAATTGTGCCAATGTAAAATGGAATGAGTTTCCAACGATTTCTTTCAATTCTCCACCGCTTGGTTTCAGCATCAAAAGAGAGAGCATGGCGGAAGAGAAGTTTGTTGTAGATGCGCATATTAAGCTCCGCCGCTTACCACATCAAAGGCGTTGTCATCTTGAAGGAGAAAGGATATCAATAACGTTCAAAAACGGCATGTAGCAGCTCGTCATAGAATAGTTGTGGTTTGTTGACAAACGGGTAAAAAGAGCTTGCGAAAACAAAGCATTGCTGCTATAGCTATCCAATTTGGGATTGGTTCCAAATCTTAAACTAATTAATTAAATTGGACACAAATATAATCGATCACTGTAAATGATAATTTGACCACTCTTTTTTAATGAAATTCAAGGTATGAGAACGCGTCACTTTATATTATATTTGATGCACTTTTTTATTTTAAAGTTTTTAAAGTTTAAAGTAAAGAATTTGGTTGCAATCTCAATTATTTTCAGCGGTACTATTTTTTAATTGTCAGAATCGGTTTCCTTATCCCCGAATACATACAGGATCATGCAAAACACGAGCTCATACATTGAAGTTTGATTAGTGAAGCAATGAAGGTCTTCAAAGTTTGAAGCCATATATGTAGCATATAAAGCCAACCATACCAATGATGTATGAAACAAATGTGTTCATTCTGGAAAAAACCGTCAGTTACAAATTAAAAACAGTCTCATCTACCTTGCCGTGCCACATTTCCTTGGTACGGATGCTGTACAGTATCTGCGTGGTATCTGTTACAATTGGAGGAGATTTCGGTTTTTCTTCTTGACTTCCTTCCTCCTGCCACCTTCCAACTCATCAAATGAAGTCATTTCAAAATAGTAACTTATATTGGAAGTGGCTACACATGAAAACAATACCAATGACTTCGTGGGTATGCAAACGTATGCTAAATTAAATGATACACACATCTGCATTTCCCTACCTTTAGTTTTTAATTTGTATAAGATAAGATTCCTTGATACTCTTGTGGCTTGTGTAATAACAAACCTACAGTTCTCATGATACCTTTACTTCATATTGGGAGCTGGTAAATGCTCGTAAAATCATCCTTTATGTCAAAAAAGATTTTTATAGACTACTGTGACTCAAATTTAGGAATGGAGATGTTCGTTTATCAGAGTGAAGTATTTACATAAAAGGTTTGGGATTTAATTAAAACGGTGGATACCATTTTCTTATAAAGTGACGATTTATACGAAAGTACATTTACTATGAAAAAAGTGGTCAATGTATATATAAAAAGTGATGCGTTAAATGCATGCCATTAAATTGGGGCTGTGAGCAAAATTCCATTTAGTTTTACCTCGTTTTAAACGGATTTTACAATTACAAAACTTCATTTAAAAACTGATATTAAGATTTAATCCGAATCATGTTTTGATTAAATGCACAGGCATATAGTTACACAAGTATAAAAGCAATTATTGAATTTTGAAATGGGGATGTGATTTGTGACCAAAAAATTACTCATCCAAATCACTTTGAGACAATCTACGAAAACCATTTACTCGAGTAATTTCTGTTTGATTACGCTTCCTCCAAATTGGAAGAAAATTCAATTAAGGACACAAAAGGAGTATTCACTATTTACTGTAATCTACGGATGGATTGAAACCTCAAAGGACTGGGTTAAACCTAAGCAAACGTTTCTATTTTCCAACCAGTTACCTTCGTCGCATTATTGGCCATGTTGTCATGATTTGAAACGTTAACTATTACGATCAAATTCGTAATATCGTTTAAAGGATAATTTTTTAACTGGTATTGGAGTTTAATATATTTTTACAGTCAATAAGCAAATATTTTGTTTACATAGCAATACTTAAGTTTTTGTTTATCGCCAACTATCTACAATAAGATTTATGTCACAATTTTTTCTGAACGGTTTTAGTTTACGACATGATTAAAAAGATATCGGATCAGGCTTGCATATTGAAAATGCTGTTAAAATATTTATAAAGTGGAGCACGAATCGGTTGCATTTTTGATGGTTAAACATGATAATTCTACGAATGTTCACTATTTAATTTTTTCAATCTTTATCCCATAGAGTGAGATGAGTCTATATTGCAGTGTGTAAAGTACATTATATGATTATTCGTCATACTTTATGCATGTGGGATACATACAAAATGACTTGAACACTTTAAACTCTATCAGTACCATTTTGACTACTCCATTGTTAACATCTTGTATTTGTTTGGAATGGATTTCATACGCCAAAATTAGGCCACCCAGCAAAAGAGGACAGAGCAAAAGCAGCATGAAAGAGCTCAACTCCTGAATTTTTATGTACGCAGGTCCCAACTCCTTTTTCTCAAAAACGCTCTCACCCATCCAGGTTCCCCTTTTCATTTGGTTTCGTTCGTCAACGATGTATAGAAATAGTCTTACCCACTCTGTCCAAGTTTCCCATACTTGTAGTCCCGCTGCTTCCATTTCCAACAGAGATTTTCTCAACCAATGTCGGTTGAGGGTGAATACAAACCAGTACTCTTCAGTTTGAAAGTATTTGTCTGGTACACCGTAGCAGTTGACGTCCGCAAAGCCCGTTCCCTTTCGTACCAGTTCCATAGCCAATACCAGCTCCGTGATTATACCATCCGTTGGTTCGTACGACGCATATCTTTTGCTGCCTTCAAATGTTCCTAAATAAGTTGCCCGCTTCTTGTTGTAATCTGAATCGTATTGACTAGCGAATATGAAAAAGCTGTCGTTTAATGTACGTTCAATCTTTCGTACTTTGAAATCCAATTCGTATCGATCCAAATTTTTCTCTTCGAACTCTAGAATTTGGTAGCCTTTTTCAAAAAGTTCGTTAAGGGTTTGTATTGTTTCCTTTGGCCGCTGAACTATCGCCAAGCTGGTTATCTGACTTTCGTAATATGAGCAAACAATAAGGCCAGAAATACTAGTCAAAATGACCAGTCTAGCGGGTACTATCTGAGTATAGTGGCCTATAGCCAAGCCTACAATGCCAATCATCTTGGAAAATGAATCAGAGAGTGAATGAGTTATATTAATTGCAACTATAAATAGAGCCGCCAACAAACTAAAACAATAGAACCAGAGCTTCAGCGTAAACGGTGCAATCCAGTGGAGCACACTGCTTTCCTCTTGAGAACTATCTGCGTGCTCTCTCCTGCAATAGTAAGCCATCCACTCGTACATTCCGGAACGCATTAGTACTTTGGGTGTGTCATCCTTCCGAAACTCTCGAAACCAATGTTTTTGGGGGGTGTATATAAATTGACTGTCTTCCAAGTCATTAAACGCCTTCTTCAGTGATGAAACCCGGGCGTTATAGATTTGAAGCGTGAAATTGTGCAAATTTGAAAGAGTGACCAGCGCCATCACTTTGTAGTCACAGTGATTCTGATTTACATTGAGCTCTGCGACATGTTTAGAGCAGAATTCAACAAGATCATGCTTAACTTTGAGATGAATATGAAGGAGTGAGATTGGGATTGGTCGTCGATTTGCCTTAAACAATTGCCTCTTGTGTAACTCAATGGGGGACAGAAATTTACCAAAGTTTCGAGCGCGTAACCAACGTCGTGAACAGTAGTTGTTGCACATGTAATGCCAATATACAACTACTTTCGTTTTCCCATGTTCCCCCTTTCGTTTTTCCAGCTCCACGAGGATCTTGCTAGCTGACCATTGTTCGATACTGAATTGCACTTTGTACTTCAATTTCTCGAATACAGCTCCATTATCCACGATGAAAAAGAGTGGGTAAGGGGAAAGAGCAAAGTCTACATGAAACACTTTTCGCATCACGTTTGTCATGTATTTGGAGGTAAATTCTTGGTTAGCAGAGTAGTGCTTAAGAACTGGAAAGAGAATGACGGATGCCATGTCTTTATAGCGGGAAACATGCCTGCTAACTTCTGTCATGTACTCTCGTCCAAGCACCATGTATTGTATGCAACGCTGTTGCAACTCATTTTGTGAATATGAAGCGCTCAAAATGTTACATTTTTCGTGGCTTTCCTCAATTGATTCTAGCTCTTCCGAACCATGTAAATGAATTGTGATGCACGGGATGAAATCTGAGTCACGAAGAAATAACTCAAGTAGCCGCATCCCGAAGGACTGCGAGGAGGGCAGATTTGCAAGGCAGCAGAATAGAATTAGCGTTGTGTATTGTGCAAATCTAATGATTTCTACTGTCTTCATTTTAAGTATACAAAGCAGTAGTTTGTCGAGTTTTTTAGTAGAGTAGTTAAACTTTTATTTGTATTTGTTAAACTGCAACTACCACAACTTAAGTTTCTAATTTCTGAAAAAGGGATGCTTTTCCTTTAATGTACATGTCCAAGAAATAAAGAAATAACGTAATTCAGTGTTGGCACTGCAGAGTAGTGGTAAACGATATTTTAAAGTGTGCAAAACGATTAGCTTGCCACACTTGTTTTACATTCCAATTAATTTTTCGAGATTGCAAATTCAAGTCTCTGCGGAAATGAGTTTCCCGTCCAAACTGGCATTAGATAATCGTTTTTAAGGTTTAAAAAAATATAATGCTTCGTATTAGACACGAACTTCATTTCCTTCTTCTGCCCTCAAATTTAAAAAAAATCAATTTCTTTTCACACAACCGAAGTTTAAATTTTAAGTTGAATTTTATAAAAACAGTCAAAATTTCCCCTGGGGATTAGTTATATAGTCTCTATACCAAATTTCAGCGTAACCCGTCAATAATTGGCAGAATAAATTGTGGTTTCTCGATTGCAGTTCAAGTAGCACCAGCTCCGTTGTCTCAACCTACCCCAATATGGTGTTAGCTGTATTCGAATCTGTATTGGTCCACTGGCGCACATAAGAATTTCAAAATTCGACGTTTGTAATTTGGCGCCAAATTTGAATTTTGAAAAACGGGGGGAGTTCCCCCTGGGGAATTAGTTAAATAGTCCCCATACCAAATTTCAGCATAATCCGTCAATATTTGGGCCACAAAATTGTGGTCCCTCCTTTGTCTTTCAAGTAGCCCCTACTCAGTTGTCTCAACTTACCCCAATATTCTGTTTGCTGCGTTTTACCTATAATTTAATTGTCTTTCATAACCCATCTTAAAAAGAGCCATTGGAGACCTCGAGTTTTCTGGTCCGAAATTGCTTGAACCTACTGATTATTGAATTTTGAAGCGGGATATGGTTTGTGACCAGAAAATTACTCCTAAGGCTTTTTAAACTATCTAAGATAACAATTTACTTGAGTAATTTCGGTTTGAAGTAATTATACGCTTCCTCCAATGTGACGGAAAATTCAATTAGGGGTAAGTCATAAACTAGTTGGAAAAGTCGTGATTCCTTAAAACATCGCAGAGTTAGCAGTTGGGATTTGAAGTTTGATTACGCCAAAGTATTGAGAAAGATATTTGCGTGACACCTTAATCAAAAAGATAATTGCGTGACTCCATAATAAAAGAGATACAGGATCAGAGCTTGCTTATTGAAAACGCTCTTGCAAAATGTGGAACACGAAGCTGTTCCATTTTTTATGGTTACGCACGAACATGTTATAAAATATAACTATAATTTGTAATGATAAAACTTAACTTGATTTTGTTATCAAATTTATGCTGGAAAATGAGAGCTTTTTACCTTTGAACCTATAGCCTATAGAATGCAAATAAAGTTTTATCCCACAATCCTATGTAATGCATTCTTTATGATACCTTTCACCATCCAATTATATCACACGAGCATGTTTTTAACTTCTCAAAAAATCAATGAGTACGGAGTTACTATTGAAAACTATTGACACGACAAATGCCCAAATGTATTGTGGTCGGAAATATCAATGCCTTTTCATTAAGTCAAGGCTGACTCACGTACCCAAAAACTCAAATCATTACCAGTCATTTAAAACCTTCAGGATAAAATTCGTTGAAAACACGTCAACCCATTTATTATTTCATGCGTCGAATTTCATTATGAGTGAACCATTATCCTCGCGCGTCGTCATACCAAAATATCAAGCAAAGGTTTATTCATTCAATTTCTTATTCAAATTTTGTAAATCTCAATACATATCATGTCAAAAAATTTGATTCAGCTGCTGTCACGACATGCATTTAACCATTGACTCTAAAGAATAGCTGCATCACATCATCATCATCTTTACGTAATTCACCTGTGTGTTCATATAGACATACTGGATAAACGAATCTACGAATCAATACGCTTTCACCAGTTGATAACGCCAAATACATGTCTATTTGGTACATTATTTGTAGCCATTTTAGCTAAAAATGTTATATCAGTGAGAGTCAGAAATACAAAGGGTGTGTGCTCATCTTCAAAGAGTTGCTTTAAAGGAAAGAATTAAGAGTTTTTATTTCATGATAATTTTCGTGCCGTCCTCAAATCCTTATTTTACATGTAAAATCTTTACTGGTAATTTCCGAACCTATTTATTCCATATTTAATTTCAGCCAAGTGATAAGGAAATCTGCACAAAATGGTTGGAAATTACGGTGTACCAGAAAGGATATTGTGGAGCATTGCCCAACTGCTGACTTTGTGCGCATTTGCAATCTGTCATACCTGCAACACTCCAGATGATTGGCTAGATTTAACTAATGGAGAAACCTGGAAAAATGGTGTGGTTAAATACAAACTCCATACAAGTCTCACATTGAGTGACACCACCGAAGTCCTCAAGGCTTTTGAACAATTCCACACAAAGACCTGCATCCGGTTCCAGCCTTGGCAAGAAGGAGACCCAGATTTTGTAAGTATTGAGGTGAACGACGACGTTTGTGGAGCTGCAAACGTGTGTAAAACTGGTGGCTACCAATTTGCCCAGTTTGGGAAGGATTGTCGGAATATGGCAACAATGGTGCATCAACTTGGACACGCACTCTGTCTTTCTCACGAGCATCAACGGCCGGATCGCGACCAATATTTAAACTTTTCACAATGTGATTCAGATAAAATACCTAGAAAAGTAGACTCATTTAGATTCAATATGACAATTTATGACTATGCCAGCCAAATGCATTCCCAATGCGGTACATGTGAAGGTGGATGGCCCTTGAAAGAATCCGTTCATAAATGTGGTCGCCAAATATCCCCAGGACTTAGTGTTCTCGATGTGGACAAATTAAACTCCTTGTACCATTGCCAAGGTAAATAACCTTACAGGGGCAAATGGATAATGTGATCGTATATAAAAAATATTTAAAAAACCCCTCCTTTTTTAGGTTGTCAACGCCACCGATGGGTTCCTGCAACAATGTTATCGGTTGGGGACTACAAAAACATACAAACGTTTGGATACGAGTCAAGACATGGAGCACCAGTTTACGCATGTCGTGCATTTTTTCGGCAGCAAGTCGCCTCAGGAATGTATAACGATTCCACAAAAACCTGCAAACTTGCATGGGGTTTTAAATCGCATGAAGTAACAGATCAAGTGGAAGTTCTCACTATTCCTGGTGGAACGATTGGCGTTGATTGCAGTGTCTATAAATTTAAGAATCGGAAAAATGCTGAGTACTCATCAATTGTCAATGTTGGAACACTTCTGCCTGCCAAGGACACAATATTTGTTGCATATTTCTCAGAAAATGGCGGTGGTTTTGTTGGAAAGGCATGGTCTCCTAATGGTAAATCTCTTGCCGAATTTCCAGTTGGAACGGAGGGTGTGATTAAGGGAGATTATGAGGTTTTAACCTGTAGTTTTGATACAACCTGTTTGTTAAAAAAGTTGGTTGGTGAGCGTATGTCGGACACTCAAAATGATATTAAAGGTTTGGGTAAAGATGTTATACCTACGAATATTACATGAAGTTGAAATACGATCGGCAAATACGACAAACACAAACGTACAACCAGGTAGAACTTTATGTTTTGGTTCCTTTTGAGTTTTCGAACACTATTTCAGTTTTAGTTATAACTCTACTAATATTTTATTGACAAGATCTGTTCCAGTTATAATGTCCTCGTCCTATTCTTTGGTATTTCCGTTATTGTTGTAATTTCAGTCCCAAATTAAAATTTAATGCAAACCAAAAACCCGCTTTCTTAAAATCTTCCAAAATTTGTTCTTTATTAAAAATTACATCTACAAATTCACATAACCAACAATCAATTTCATATATAATATTCCGTGTTGCATGTAATACGCACTCGATTTTCAGGAATGATGCCTTGTGTTGAAATCAATGGAAAGGAGACCAAATTTGCGTTTGAGGCATTCATAAAATCCACAAAGCATATAGTTCAAGTATTAAATAAAACTGAGTGTTTCTTTTTTACGAAACCTATGAATGGTATATTCTAATTTTATGATTATAAGTGTGTGAAATCTAAGCATACGGCATTCTAGCAACTTCCTTGTTGATTTCCACAATTAAATTGCGACTTTGAATGGGTTCCTTTTTTGCATAATATCAGAAAACATTTTTATTTCTAGGCTGTCCTAACATGACTAATAGACGACTTTATTTTCAGATTATTGTAGGACCTAACGATTATATTTTAACATAAAATGAAAATTGATATAGTTTTTAAGGGCTTCCGCAATCGTACAATTAGATTCTCAACCGTTTTATTATTTAGCTTGCCAAATGTTTCTTGCACTACACGTAGAGTCAAATTTGCAGGTTAACACTTGATAATCTGTTGCCATTAAGCCTTGAGTACCAACTGCAAACTCGGCGGAGAAATGAAAACGTTTATTGGGGAGCCAGACCTTTCCCGCATAGTTTTCAGCGACACCGTCGTTTCCAGTAAATGATGCATATGCAACGTGGGATGTCATGTTTCTATAATCATTTCTCAGTGTTGTTCCAACATCAACTAAATCCTGAACGGAAGCATGTCTCCAATTCTCCAACTGATAAGAACTGCAATCGTCACCTGATAATCCACCAGGAATAGTGAGGACCTCCACCTGCTCCGTTATTTCATGGGTGCTGTAACCATAAGAAATTTTGCAAGATTTGCTGTTTTTATCAAACATTCCACTAGCAACTTCTCCATTAATAGAGGTTCGGCAAGGGTATATTGGTTGGCCATTTCGAGATTTATATCCAAAATCGAACAAGTTTCGATTGTGCCGAGCGGAAACGGATGCTGCTGGAATCCAACGATGACGCTTGCATCCTGAAATAATATGAAACCAAAATGTGTGAAATATAATCTTTATAAAGGTCTTAAATTTCCAAATGTACTGCAATTTTATATACCTTGGCAGTTGTACAAAGAGTTGATACTATCCACATCCAGAACACTGAGCCCAGGGGTAGCGTCTGTTCCACACAGGTCCACAGTTGCAGGCTTTGGCCAGCCCCCGCCGCAGTGACCGCATTCGTAATGCATTTGGCTCGCGAAATCGTAGATTCCTGATGGTCGGAATGACTCTGTTGTTCTAGGAGTTTTTTGACATCCCGAAAATCGCAAGTAGTTGTCCCGATCCGTTCGCTGATGCTCGTGGCCAAGACAAAGGGTATGTCCCAGCTCATGAATCATTGTTGCCTTGTTCCGACAGTTTTTCCCAAACTTGGCAAATTGGTAGCCACCAATTTTGCACACGTGTCCCAGCCCGCATACTTCATTGTCCACCTCAATACTTACAAAGTCAACGTCTCCGTCTTGCCATGGTTGAAACCGGATGCAGGTCTTTGAGTGGTACTCGTCAAAAGCCTTTTGAACTTCGGAAATATCATTGGAAGAAAGACTAGAGTGAAGTTTATATTTTACCACATTTGGCCAGGTCACCCCACGCTGTAGAATGTTTTGGGCAGCTACATTGTCGGTGTGTTCTTGATGTTGGTTTTGGTTGGGTTGCTGAATTGTGATGTCACCAGTGAGCCAATCATCTGGGGTTTCGCAGGTGAAACAGGTTGCTAATGTGGACACAGTGAGAAGTTTAAGAAATGTGTTCAGCAGTCTTTCTGATGTGAAAAATTTCCTCGCCATTTTGTAGGATTTTTTGGAAACGAAAAGAAAACAGGAGATGATTTACTGTACTCTGTCCTGAAAAGGAAAGTTGAATATGAAAAACAATCCCCTCTGCCTGCATTTTATACCAAGATTGGAGCGCTGGATAAATTGATCAAGTTTCGTGGCTTATTTACAAATCTTAGTAAAATCTTGAATTCTTAGAAAAAACTGACTGCTTTTTGCTAACTGGAAGGATTGGTTGACGTAAATCGGAAGAGCAGTGAACATAAATTAGTGTAAGCATCACGTGGCATACATTTATGGGTGTATTTTTTT
>JAQGAP010001970.1:0-17062 GCA_034697805.1 Orchesella bifasciata | reverse complement strand
AGATGAGTTACCACAAATCACAGAATGGGGTAGTTATTTCTGACAGCTCATTAACAAGTAATCGGTTGCCTCCAATTAAATCTTTGCAACCTAAGTAGAAGTCAAAAGTTCTGAGAAGAATTAACCTCAGACTGTCACAACGAAACGAGTCGAGCATTGATTGTAAATGATGAAATGAAGACCTTAAGGTCTATCATCAAATGCACCTACTCGTTCGTCAATGTATAGGTTATCCTGTTCATAATTTTTCTTCAGAAATTATGAAAATGGGCAAACAATGAACAGAATATTAAAAAGAAAATCATGAGCTGTCGTTAGTAATTTTGCGCAGGCGTAATTGTAGTTACCTACTTTAATTGTGAAAAATTGTGCCCCGTCTTTCAAAAGACGTGGCTCATCAATATTGTATCATTCAAATTGTATTTAAATTTCCAAACGCCAAACAAGGTTCAGTATAAATGATTTGGTTTCATAATATTTGTTTTTGGGGTGAATTGCTTGTAACAAAATTATTCTAAAATTATTATTTTTTGGGCATTATTGAAAATATGTAACATCAATGCTTAGGTATCATAATTTCATCAACACATGATCAGGCTAATTTGCAAATCGTAATAGCTTTGGCAGGAAATTTCATCTGCTTAAATTTTCAATTCTTCAATCTTTTCACTTGTCATTATAAATTCATTCAAGTCCTATTTCAAGCAGTAAAATGGGATATTTATTCAAAATACATTGTTGCCTGATTTATACATATTATGACGATGATGATGCAGTCTGTTTCCCAGTTTGTAATGCGATACAACAAATATTTGAGTTTTCTATTGAGCTCCTAACGAAAAACATATTATGTAACTTTGCATGCTGTGTTTTAGGAATAAAATAAAAGAAAAAAATAAAATTAATTTTCATAAGCATAAAACATAAATCACGTAGGTTGCAGGTGTTCATCATTTTAGGAAGGTAATGAGACGATATACCCTCGAGAAGTAACTCAACTCCCAACTCTCTTAATTAACCCATTAACTTTTGATTTAATTTTTACACCCTCTTTTTACACCTCAAGTAAAACTCTTACCAAGCCTTAAAAAGTCAACTTTTCAACTTGCCTTGTTTTTTTCTAAGTTTATCGTAAATCCTAATGAACATGTTAGATTTGCATTTATTAATGGCGACCATCAAGGTGATGATGCACAAAATAAAGTTTCTGAAAACGAACGAAATCCCTTAAAATATTCAACTTCAACCCACACCACCACCTATGACTTTCTACTTCGAGCTGCTTTCATTTATTTAGGAAACCCCCAACAAAAAATATTTTTTGATAGAAAATTCTCGTAACACACAACTTTGTGATTGAAGACCTAATTAATCAATCAATTAATCAGTTTTACGATTCCTTTACGTACCTTATTTCCACATTCGCCAATCAATTTAAAATATTGAATGTTGTGACGATATCTGCACAATTTTGTTTTTTATAGTTTGTGCAAGCACAGTTACAATGATACTATTTGATATCATCCTTGATCGTATTTCTTGCAGAGTGCTCAGCATTTAAATTTTAAATTTGAATAAACGATCCTCATTTATCAGTGTAACTTTGTTTAGCGGCATATTTGCACACTAAAAGCCATAATTTTTCGTCCCAAGAAAAACGCAACTTTGTTGTTGTTTTTATGGATGAATCAGATTGATGGAAGTGAGGAAGAAAACTGTTAGGTAAATGGTTCGCTCATCATATAGGTATGTAACGTAACAATATAGCCCTTGAATAATTTATGCAAATACAGTCACTAGGTGAGCAGCTCTAATCTATCTAGCATGTAGACAAGTGATACTCCATTATTACATCAGACACGCAACCTACGAAAATGTGGAACGCGCAATAATGACAGACTAAATTATTATTAAATTGCCGTTACATCTCTCGCTCCTGCATGCCCCTTGAAGTTTTTGCACCTTTTATCCTACAGATTCTAACCCTTTAGAAATAGCTGTGGCTTGGTGGGTACGCGAGAACCTGCTAAACGAACCTTCATCATCTTGTTGAATCTTATCTGTTACGCATATCACCAATAATCACCTTCTTCGTTTACCTAGAACGCATGTTTTTGAACAACAGACGAAAAGGGATTTTTAAGCATGCATAAAAATGCAAAGTGCACTTCGCATTCTATTTACATTATGCTGATTTTCTTTTCGACTCCTTCTGCAATAGTTTAGGGTTACTTCTAATAGACGACGATAAATCTAGAGCCTCATAACAAATATCACACAGGTAGGGAGTGAGATGGATGGATTGATGCAAATGCGAGAAAATTAACAGATGAATATGAGATAACACCCTTTGTGTGTACCTAAGAATATTTAGCTGACGACTGACAATTATAATGGTTTTGTTGTGGATGGTAGTAGGTATTATATAATCTCATCTTCTTCAATTTGATATGACTTGTGACATCTTCGACATAATATTAAGCCTCAATAATAATTCATAACGCATTGCATTTTATGATTATAACTAGAAAAAAATTCCACATAGGCACATTTTTAGTCTGATGTTGAATGCAGTCAGCTAATAAATAATTGACCGTCCTAGTCTGGGTCGACAACGGCCAGCTAATGAATGAATGAATGAGAAAAAATGCCTTATATGTATTACATATTACATATTCATAAGTCAACAGGAAGATAGTATTTTGTGAGAAAACACAACAAAATATTTTCCAAGCCATTTTCTCAAAAGTGTTAAATGTGGTAAGTGCTAAATGCATTGAAGTGAGTACTACCTAATGTTAATGTTATTGGGCTCATCTTCACTTAATACGTCTGCACTCAATTACAATTACACTATCCATTTCTTTGAGATCAATATAAAAGCCCACGTTTGTTCTGGACTATCCACATTCGATCCTCAGCTTTAAGATAACAAACATTGTTTAAAAAATAGCTCTTGCTAAATTGAAAACATGAAGGTCTTTTTGGTAAGTTCTTTCAGTGTAAAAAAATAAGGAATTCTTATTGAAAACGACATTGCCAGTTTGAAAGTTTACATAAAATGTATTATAGGTTCTTGCTTGTGCTGCCCTGGCCGCAGCTGCGCCAGAAGCTCCGGGTGGTTACGGTTATCCAAGTGGAGGCAGTAACAATTTTGGAGGTGGATTCAATTCTGGGAGCTCAAACACCGTTGGTAACCTTCAAGGAGGAGGTGGACAAACGTTTCGTCACGTGTACATTCACCAGGTAAGTCACGATTAGTTAAATCAAGAATCCTACACATATGAATTTATAAAATGTAGCTATATACTCTATGGGTCCATGGCCCGAATGACAAATAAATAATATAATAATAATAATGACATTCACCAGGCCCCAGACGACCCATTAGATGAACAAGCCCGTGTTATCAGAATTCCAAGCAAGAATGATAAGCATGTCAACATAATCTTCGTCAAGACTCCATCTTCCTCAGCTTCTCAACAAACCGAGGTCATTCTCCCAGAACAAGATGAGCAGAAGAACATTGTCTACGTTCTTGTCCGCAAGTTTGACCCAACTACTGATTTGAAGATCAGAGCCCCCAGGCCAACCAGCCCAGCCAAGCCAGAAGTTTTCTTCATTCGTTACAAAGATCAACAACAGCAACAAGGTGGTCAGCAACAAGGAGGTCAGCAACAAGGACCTCCACCACCAGTATACGGTGCACCTTTCTAATCATCATCATCATCATTATGTTCCTGAACTTTCTCCCGATTTCCAGGAAAAGTTCAAGCTGCTGGATGGCTACTTTATACGATCGCAATTTGCGACCCCAACAGTCACTTTTCTATATACTATTGTTTCTCTCAGTTTATTCAATACTTATTTCTGCGAGCAGCATTTTTTCAAATAGCTCGCATACTCTAGTCCAACTGTTTTCTCTGAATGAGCATGAGCTAAAGTTTTATGAAACTCTCTATGAGTCATAAAACATTTCTGTTAAATTTTTCAGCTTCAAACCATCTTTATCTCACTACCCTTTAAAGCTTTCCTTCTCTCATAATTGCTTCAACTGTTGTCTTCTTACTGTTCTGTTTTAGTGCGGATGTATTTATTCTTCATGTATTCTTTAATATTTCTACATATTTCTGCAATAAAAGAATCCCTATGAATTTTTAATTTGGTTTATCATGGCATATTTAGCAAAAAAACAAAGTAAATACATGATGCGAAAAATAATTTGCAAGACACAATTCCCAAAGTAATTACTTTCACACAAAGTATCAACGACACTAAACTGTCCATCTATCTACATAATGTAAAAACTATTGGTTTTCATACAATATCTTTGTTGGCATTTGGGCTAGCAAGCATCATATACTACAATGATTCATACAACAAGGGAGCCATCCTTGGTTGTGTGTTCAAATATCTGCTCGACTACTGTTTCGAATTTAGTAGTGATGCGAGTAGCTGACGTTAGACTTCGCTATCAAGTAATTTACTCCAACACGCTTGTCGACGCTCATTAATGCAGCGCGCTCCTAACAACTACCTTTTGTTCTGCGGCACAAGTATATATAAGTTTCTTTTTAACAAACTTTATATGCCGTTCCTATACCCGTACAACCCACTAGCCCTTATTTGTGAACGCTGTCTAACTGGCTGGCTTTAAGTTTGCGTTACATCCAAAGCGTTTGCTTCATGTATGTAGCTAATCTCTTGTCCGGCAACAAACAATGTATCAATTAAAAGTAACTGTCGGATGAACGATTGCATTCACAATAATTCGCCTATTTTATGTCGTTCAGTTTCTCTTTAAAAACTGAAAATATCGTAAATGATGACACGGAAGTCTGCAAACTGTAGAGTTTGTGTCATTTATTACTGTCGCTGTTAGTATGTTATGATGTCATCCGAAGTTGTAATGTGATTCTAAGAAAACATGTAATTTAAAAAATTAAACGATAAATTGTTTTACCAATCCTTCTCATTAAGTCAGCGGATCTTTGTTCATAATTATCCTAGTCCTTCATCCTAATCCTTCATAGTTCATAAGGGTATCCTCTACTTTTAACAGCATATATGGCATTTATATGGTTAATTTATGAAAAACTGTGGTTAAAAATGCCAAATAGTGCCAAGTGTGACAAAAGCTTTAAAATGTTCAGGTAGCAAAAAGAAGATCCGGAGTAGTCAATTAGAGAAAACATACATATTTGTGTACTAACGATGAATGTAAGCACAAATATTAGTTTAGAGAGTCAAATGCGTGGGTGCAAGTAATTATGTGTGGGATTTGTTGCCTGATGGGTTAAAAAAGTTGTAAGTGCGAGTGATAGCTAATTAATTAGCCGTTTCTTTCCTGTGACACGTCAAATGATTAATGGGCACCGTTGCATGTTTGTACTTTTGTTCGATTTATGTATATATGCTTTTTAAACGTTTTTCACGCAAATGTGTTTCTTTACATAAAAAACAAAAATTTATTAATCTTTTAAAAAAACATCGAAAATAACTAACTAGTTATGCCATATTGAGAAGTTGCCGTGTACGAATATTCAGGAAGTAAGCCCTGATCATAGGACGAAAGTGAAAAGGAGTTCTCATCCGTAGTCTCATTCTGATAATCTGAATCCGCAATGGAATCATTAGAATTTTCATAGCCACCGTAGGTGGGTGATGCTGATGTTTCTAATACTAAACCGGTATTCTGCTGCTGCGGCTGTCTACCAACATTGTTTCCAATATTGCTACCGTTATTTGAAGCTCTTTGTTGTGGAAATGGTTGCCTTCCTTCTTGCTGCTGCTGTTGGGGGTATTGTCTGCCTTCTTGTTGCTGCTGTTGTGGAAATTGTTGTCTCCTCTCTGGTTGCTGTTGTGGAAATTGCTGGCTCCGCTCTTGCTGCGGTTGAAGTTGTTGATTTCCTTCTTGCTGTTGTGGAAATTGCGATCTCCTCTCTGGTTGCTGTTGTGGGAATTGCTGTCTCCTCTCTGGTTGCTGTTGTGGGAATTGCTGTCTCCTTTCTGGTTGCTGTTGTGGAAATTGCTGGCTCCGCTCTTGCTGCGGTTGAAGTTGTTGACTTCCTTCTTGCTGTTGTGGAAATTGCTGTCTCCTCTCTGGTTGCCGTTGAGGTTGAAGTGGAACCTGTTGATTTCCTGGTTTATACCGAATAAAGAAAACTTCAGGTTTATTTATTGGCTTGGGCTTTGGCCTTGAGATTTTGACGAGGTCAGACATGCTTGGTTTTTTTAAGAGAACATAAACTAAAGTCTTCATTTCTGGGGGTGGGGGCATCTGAATTTCTTGAAGCTCTTGTGAGATTGGTGATGGGGCTTTGATAAAGACAATCTGGTAATGGATCTCCGGTTTCACTGGAGACGGCGTAGGACTAGTTCGTTGGGAAGGCGGTAAATCTGGTGGAGGCACATGGACACTAACATATCGAAAAATCTTTTGCTCCTGCGTATTAGGATTTGGGCCGTTAAGGCCGCTTTGACTCTCCCTTTCTTCAATTGAATTTGTGCCAACAACGCTTGGTCCAGTAGTAATTGGCCGTGAAGAAAATCCAGGCTGTTGTCGAGAATACCCTTGTCTGCTCCCGTTTTCCCTTTCTTCTGGGCCTTGTTCAAAATCCAAGATGGAGTTACTCACTACTCTTCCCCGACCAGTTGGCGCTGATGAGCCAAGCATTCTTCCTTGGGCGGTTGGTCCTCCTGAAGGACCTATTCTATCACCACCAGTACTTCCGGAAGGACCAGTAAAGTCCCCACCCGAGCTAGAAAAGTTTGGCGACCCATAACCAGAATTTTCTTGAGCAGCAATTGAGAATACTAGAAGAGGAACAACCTGTAACAAGAATCGTGATCATAACGCATGTTCAAAAAAATTTTCAAAAGATTCAAAATGTATTGCTGTCATATTTAAGCTATTGACAATGTTACCAATAATGACTCCAATTTATTGACAACAACCATATTGTTGTGGATGCTCATAAATTTGAAATAACAAGACACGATCTCAAATTATGATTTTCAACAAAAAAAAACTTTTCTTAAAATATTTTTATTTCGTTTCTAAAAAGATTTTCTTTCAAAATGAAGTTGTCACCAAACATTCCATCAAAGGGACTGCTTTTGCCTTATTAAGATAACAAATGACAACTGATACTGAACATCCAAAGTCCGATGTCTTTTATAAAGCACACCAACACTTTAGCTCGTGAATCATAGCTGGAATCTAATTGAAAGGATGATTGTCACTCGCATCATATCACAAAAATACTAATCATAGTATAAAATTAGTGAAATTTTGAAATGA
Source organism: Orchesella bifasciata (assembly GCA_034697805.1). Classification (NCBI taxonomy): domain Eukaryota; kingdom Metazoa; phylum Arthropoda; class Collembola; order Entomobryomorpha; family Orchesellidae; genus Orchesella; species Orchesella bifasciata. The sequence goes on along the minus strand of JAQGAP010001970.1, from coordinate 9,759 downwards.
AATTTGAAAGTTCGGTAAGAGATTTTGTTGGTTAGCTCATCATTATTATCATCATTTGTTCTTGTATCATAATAATAAATCTCGGTATTTAAATTTGTGGTGTACTTTTCACAGGAAATCCAAAGAGAACAAGGGAAAATCGCAATATCATGTTGAGTCTACACACAACACATTTTCAGACGCCCCGTCTCGGACACAGCTATTGAAGATTATTTTTATTTGCATTATTAATATTATGCTATATTGACAGTTTTAAGGGGATTGGATTGGACGGCAAAGTAGAAGATAACAGGTAGATTTTCAAAATAAGGACAGTTTAAATAATTGCACCACTTAGGAGGATTAACATGACGCCGTTTAAAAACCAAGTTTCTCTTTCTCCCTCATGTTTATAAGACTGAGGTTACCTCACACTTTCGGATGGATAATATTGTATTTTAAATAATGTCTCTCATCATGATTGTTATCACTATTTTCTACATATTTAATGTCACGCAATAATATGTAAGCGCATTGCTTACTTTGCTTTCGACAAGAATTTGTTTATTCCTCCTCAGTATTTACAAAGATTTTATTATATCTAAACGATGACAGGTAGCCGATTGCCGATCATAGCAATAGCATCATTTATCCATTATAGCAAGCCAATCAACTGTATCGAACTCCATGTAGTTTTGAACTGCTTGGCACAGTCGTGAGCGGATGCTAACAACAAAGTCCCATTTTCCAATCAGTTCACTACATTAAAAGACAACTGTCACATGTAAAAATTAAAGCAACATCATCATTATCGCATAACTACACGTACCTATATGGCTCTATCCAAACTGACTTGAGATATATAGAAAAAGTGAGTGCAAATGGCTAGAGTGAAAAATATTGTTAATTTTTGCTCGGTTGTTCAAAACCGGACCATGACTACTGATTGTGTAGTAGTCTGACATAGGGTTTCAAAAATAAAGTCAGAACCAAATATGAAGAGTTGGGGGAAGAAATTATGATTTCCCCCAACTTCAAAAAAGTTACGAATCTAATATAATTCATAGAATTGCATCTACCGTTATGTAAATATAGTATCTAAGCTACCGTGGCTCTATCCATTTTTTTTCTTGTGCATTCAAGAGATTGATAAAAGTGCAAATAAAACGCAAGTCAATAATCACGAAAAAGGAATTATTTAGATATGTTGCCAAACAAAAATTGGAATAATAAGGTTTCGTCTAGATTAGTAGATGCACATATCATCGTTTCATTCACCGTATATTATATGGATGACCATTTGTATATAGTTTGCAGACGGAGGTGTGCGTTGCTGTGATGTATGAAAAGAGGGGACTCATACCATAATGTTTGACAACATGACAACTTGTTGCCAATCTGCATTTCCTTCCTGGGCTAATAAGCCACTTCACTTGGTTCTTCAATAATGCCTTTGAGCTATATATCTTCCATTCATTTCAACTATTACTGTTTGCCATGCTGCATGCTCGTAAATTAGCTGCGCAGATACGAATTATCAATTCTTGAAAATTGTAAAAATCACTAGAATACATGGAAGCAGATATACCTACATGTGTAATATGTGTACCCTAAATACTTGTTGGCATTCCTTTCGTTTGTAAATCTAAAATCTGCCCAGAACTGAAAATTACATGAATTTTGGCAAAAAGTAGACTATGAAATTGATATGGGTGCAGTGAGGGTGAAAGTGCACATCCTGTCGTTCCTTTTGATCTCAAAAAATTTATATGGAAGTACAATAGAGATTATGCCGGCTTTGACAAAGTGTACATATTTTAGCATTGCTTTTATGTTTTTGAACAATATACTTAGTCTCCCAACCCAACAAAAAAAGTGTGTCTTCTCTTAAGAATCTCTCATATTTCACTAAAAACGTCTGATGTGTTTACGGACGTTGGTTGGATTGGACCAATGTTATGTATTATGATATCAGGTAAACAATGCAGGTGGGTGAGGTAAGAATGCAGCTTCTCTAGAGCATAAAGTCATGCCATTGTGCAATATATTAGTAATCTGCATTTTTACGATGATATTGCATGTGTAAGAGAAGATGCCTTACTTTGTTACATTTGTGACATCCTGACACCCTATTAACTATAATAACAACCTTCACTGGCAAATTGAGGAATTCCATTGCAGTGATTATTCAAATTTGGGGAATCTCACATGTAAATAGCACACAGACTGACTGACTGCATCAGACTCCACTATTTTTTAACCAGCTTTGCATACAGATTCGAAGATTTCTTGCAAATATTACGCACGTAGGTGCCAGAGCAGAAAGGAAGTACGCATATTATTAATTCAAAACTTAATGATGATGATGAGTAGGTATGTTTGCATTTTTATGAAATTATCAATACATGTGCTCATTCATTCACGTAATAAGTATCTTCCAATATAGGATACAAAATAAATGAATTGTGGGACAGAAATATTAAATATCCTTATCCTTTGTTGGTCATTCAAATATTGTATATTAAACCCAAAAAAATAATGAAGAAGAAACATATACGATTCTAATTACACAAACCGATTAAAAGGGCTAATGGCAAATAAATTGTATTTCGTTATAAGTTTCGGACATGTATGGAAGTGCCTCAAGACCCAAAATATAATATCAGAAACTATGCTGCCGCATGCGGTCTATTTTAACTGCAATTACCTATGCAAATTAATATGAAGATTCAGCACACCACACCATACCCTCGTTAAAACTCTATCAAAATTGTTCCGACTTTCTTGATGCAAATCTCTGCACGCGCTCATTCATTAAGCAGGCTCGCTTTTCCGGTGGTTTGTAAAGTTGAAATATTTAAATTTGAAGCATGCGTTTGTGTAGGTATTTTACGATTACTAATTTACATAACATCCTTCCGTAGTTTCCTCTGCAATGCCTTCATTTTTTGTTAATTTTCACACTATATAACCCATCAAATGTTTTAGTCGGAAATGCACGCAGGCTGTTATCATTCCAAACTTGTAGCACACATGCCATTCGTAATGAAAAGTTTTCTTTAGCATATTTGAACATCGTGATAATGAGCCAACCTGAATTTTAAGTGGCCTATTACCCAAGCGATTGAAGCACACTATAAAAAGGAGACGAGATTAAGGATGCAGTTGAGGTAGGAGGTAGATAGATACTGCTAATTGAAAACTACAAATGTAATAGAGTGGAGTGCATTTTTATTTGCTTCACGATGCATTTTGGATGATACTGCACCTACAGCTGTGCATTTAATTTGTTAACACAATTTACCCTCCAGCTTGAATGCAGATTAATGCAGAAGCGGAATGAGTATATTATAATGATGAGACGTGACGATGATGAGTCTTCATGTTATAAGCATATGCAAGTATATAATACTGTGCTTTCTACGGAATTAATTTATGTCACTCCTCTCCCCAAGTGTGATAATACTGATAATATAATATGCTAATTTTGATGATGGGAATAGTAGCTAATGCTGCGGCAGGCTTTTGATCATTAGGATTATGTAAAATACCACCAAAGATTTAAGCGATGATCCTTCGCTGGGGATCTATAATTCAAGTCGAAACTCGGAACGCATCCTTCATTAAAACAGTGCAAATTTATCGTGCTTTATTTGGCATGAAAGTTGACGTTAGGAATTATTACATCCAATCCAATGGAATGACGATGTAAATATTTTTATGCATCTATTCATACCACCCTCTAAAAATTCCAAACTTCACTCCTCCATATTCTTGCTGAAGACTTGCTCCCATATTCCATCAATTAATTTGTTTTGTCTTACATATATTGTTATGATTAGCCACTTACAATTGATATTCTTTTAACTTCAAAGCTTTTCAAACTAAATATTTATTTAACAAAATTTTCATACATACAAGATCATTTGTATTACTATACGTTTCTGACACTGGTAAGTCACCCAGACATGTACAAATTGGATTTTTAAAAACAATATTTTTTTGTTTCACACATTGCAAACTGCAACGGGAACGCACGCATTTCATTCTCAGTCATTTTTCAACGCATTAAAACGTGAACAATCATTCGTCATGCGTGATGTATAGAGATGAAGATGTCGTTACAAAAACAAAGTTTCTTTCTCCCACCGTTATTTTGTGTCTACTTCAACATTCAATTAAAAGCAGGCGTTTATAAAGTGGACACTGACTTAGTTATCGCGTACGTACCTCTGATTCACCATGTAATAATTACAACTACTCGTGTACCACAGCAATTACTTGACTTTGAGTCCCGCATGTGACATAATATGTTATGTATACCTGCCTTCATAATATGTGTGCTAGTATAGCAATTTAAGGATCATCATTAAAAGATTTAATAGTAGCCTGATAAAAAATAATCGTGATTCTTCATTTGTGCTACCTATTTATCATAATTAATGATCCGCAGGAGCACACCAATCATAATATCATCATTTTTTGTTGTGCGTATGTATGTATAACCGACCGAATTATTATTTACGAAGAGGAGTTTTGAGCAATTAGACCATTAATGGCAAATGGACGTGTACCTCCTCCTTTTCGTACACATGTAAAGTGAGAGGGTTTAATCACCTCCTAACCAAAATGAAATTAAATGTTGTTGATGTCGATCGCTGTTGATACTACTGCCCAATTTTGAACAAATGTCAATGTATGTTAGTATGTTAGCCATTGTTTACATGAGTTTAAAAAACTCATTCGTTTTTGGGCTGCATAATATTTGCTTTGCGCAGCTTTTAATCATAATTGCCAGCAATTATTTTCTTTTCTTTCCCACAGTCGCGTCATGATTGTTTAAAGAAATGTTACTACATCCATTACAGAAGCAATTAATATTCTAAATGTGTGCCTGCACATGTATAGCAACATGATTTTGTAAGTTTATTTCAATTTCAGAAGGCAGCATGGCGGCTGACAACAATGAACTGCCCAATCCCTTCAAACTTATATTTTATCATCATTTTATTTGAAAGCAAATTCATCATTATTTTTTTCATATTTGGGTGCAATGTTTCAAAACTGAAGATGATCTTACCCTTATTATAGTAACTTGTATGTTATGGTGCGCATTAGAAAAAGTCATTACGCAAAAACTTGATAACATGATGATATTGATGATTGTGCGGAGTGCTAAATAACGATAATTGTTGATTGCTGCAACAGTATAACCACACACGGTGCGGTGTAGTGTACTATTCTGGAAGAAAGCTAATTTTGTGGTATTGACTTTTGCAGTAAAATACCATTAAAGGTTAGAAAAACCTCATTTGATTTTACAGCAGTCATAATACTTAACAAATCATGGGAAATAAACGGTAATTCATGTCCTTCTCGTCCTGTTTGCCTTGTCAGAGCTATTTTTGCGTTTGGCTGTAATCTGCAAAATGACAGACAGGACCAGATGGGCATAGCTACTTATTTTCAAATAGTCGAGTCGAATTGAGTTGAAGGAAAAGTGAACTGAGTATGAAAGTTTGAAAGAAAACTGCAAAGCTTTTAAGAACATCATCAGCATCAGGCCCACACAATCAGACTGGGCGATGCGTGTGGGATTAAAACAATACATTTGAAATTTGTAATTACAAAAGAGATTCACTTGAAAATGGAATTGAATCCTAAAATAGCTTTTCAGTAGCTCATCATCATCAAAGTGAGAGTAAAAATTGTTTTGTTTATAATCTCTCCATTGACTTTATTTGGGATTTGGACAGAGTAAAGTTTGCATATAATCAAAATCAACTATATAATAAATATTTGAATTGAGCGACTTTTCTTCATGAAGCAATATAGAATCCACAATACACACCATGGGCTAATATTTTCGTAAAATAATAATCATGTTTCAAAAGTATCATCCTTTGAATAAAAATTGAGATGGTTGACGACAGTCCTTTAGTAAAATGTTTGGCGTACAATCTCTCTAAAAATAAGTTCAATGTAGTATTGCACAGAATTGTATGCCGATTTTAGGATTGATAATAATAAATGACGACTTCTGTAATCGGATGGACGGCTCCCTTAGAATGTGGTCCCGTTTATGTCCCTTTTACAATTGACGTTTTTTTTACGATTTTGTAAATTATAGAAATCAACAGATAAAGTAATTGAAGCAGAAAATTAAAGAGTTGTATGAAAGTGATGAAATGCTTCAGGGTTCCCTCATTTATCACATTTATTGTCGCAGATAAAGTTGTAAAAACTTAAATATCATTGAAATTTCAGGTGCATATATTTATGCATATCTTTATGTTTGTCTAATGAAGATTGAAGCGTCTCATGTGATAATAACGACTACTACTGTTGACTGTTTGTTACATGGTGGTTTTTTAGGAGATTTTATTATTGCTTGGACTTGTACATCCATGCCACCCATCATGTTTTACGGTTGTGTCGAAATAAATTGGGTTGATTCAAAGCAAAACGCAAATTGATCTCGTTAACGGAGTCAACAACTTCACGATAGCTCTTTTTGCGAGGTGAGAGTATTCAGTTTCTATAAAAATAGTCAATATAGTACAAACACTAATGATGGCAATAAAAAGACCGATTGATTAGTAGAACAATGCGTGCGCACTCGCCAAAGTCCCGATTTTCATTGGACCTTGACCAATAGATTGTGCTAGAGATTATACTTTCTCAATAATTTTATTACTATGTTCATTTCATGTGATTTGAAACAACATAGTTATATGAGCACAAAGTGCTTGGGTGATAATAAAAGACTGTCAAATCTTACTTAATTGAAACCCAGCAAATTTTCTACATCCCATAAGAATATTATATGAAGCTACATGTCAAGAAGAGCCGGTGTAGAAATAACGATGTTCAATTGGTGAGTTTTCAAATTCAAAGTCATTCGTTTCTTAACCACATATAAAATGTTATAGGACCCCCTGCCTGCGTTTTGAAGTAGGCACTTAATACCCAATACAAATTCAACAGGGGAGACTTAGGCATGAGGATTTGATGCATCTTCCTTAGTTGCAACTGCGACGAAATTATGATCAAAGGACAATGCAATGCAAATGGGCGATGAGAGGCATACGAAATCATCGTTGCGTATCGCATACATTCTTGATATTCTAATTTTTTGTCAGACACTTTTTTTCTCTTGTCATAGCGGAGCATAGCGCAATCATTATTATCGCATTACCGTTCAACTTGCATTTCAAATCATTGTCATCAATTTTACTTACTCTTCAATTTTTATAGTCATCATATGAGAGTGGTTGATTCACAGAAAAAATACTAAATGCCAAGTGCCAAGTGCAACAGATTTGCAACTAATGTACTTACTTGTTGTTATTATTATTACAAATCAAAATCTGAAATTTAGCCGCATTCAAAACGCATCGTAATCTTCCAAAATTCCAATAGAAAACTGTTTATAAATAGATTAAAAGATATTACATTGCATGCATGCAAATACTTAATTTTTGAGTATGGAGAGTTTGGATAATTTCGGAGTGCATTCACATTATGGAATGCAGCGTCTCATTGTGAAAGGCTAAAAGTAGATAATTTCAAGCAACGTTTTGAGCTTATACTTTCTAATCTAATTCTATGAAGAAAAAAACTGCCACTGCACACCCAGTTTGTGAGTGGCAAACACAGAAAAAATTTTGATTGCCAAAGAAGAAGAAGCATCATCTATTTTTTTGCTATAAACTTCTTGTTTTGGCTGCCTCCGTCTATGACACTCAATAAGTATTTCATTGGAAATGAAAGGGACGAGTGACGACTCTTACTGTCCAATCTTTTAACATGAATGTTCTTCTTTCAGCATTAAAACCATTTGTATTATTTTACAGTAATTTATTTATAGATGAATAAATTTATATACTAGATTGCATTCAATTTACTTGTTTTCTAGTCAGGCAGGAAACTGTGTTGATGTGGATGTAGTAGCAAAGCAAGAGTGTATCTTCTTCTTTTCTTTTGGACCTATATATTCACATTTCATTTTATGAGTGAAAGATGTAAATAATTTTTTCGCCTACATAAATTGAGAACAATGAGTGGAGCCACGATGTTTTCTGATGCTGAGTCAATTTCACAAGGAATTGTCGAACAAAATCATTTTTGAAATGAAAACAAAAGTCTCAACAGATACAGCTCACTGTCAAGTGATTAATTTGGAAATACGCGGATCTAAAATCAGAGTTGGAGCAACTCATTACTTTCAATATTCGACTATGAAGTAGTTTATTGAGAGAAATCCATTTGGGGTTGATACAACAATTAAAAGTTCATAAAAATTATGACATACTTCACACAAAATAAGAATCGACAGATTTAGATCATGAAAATGATCATGTGTGCATCATGATGACAGTCTGAACAACAACAACTAAAGTGGAGTGAAGTGAAGTAAAAGTTGGACAATCATGGAAAGGAGCTCTGATTATAATTGAAACTTGAAAGAGCAAAGAACTCACATCTTGCATAACGCACACGCTTTGTTGACATGATGAGATTTGTAACATGGTTTTGACAGTTTTATACATTAAAAGCAATTGTAGATAGTTCAAGATATGGGTCTTTTGTAACACGCGTAATAACGACTGCAAATGATGTTTGACAGAACATGTACTATACTAAATTATGACGGTATGCTCATATCTGTAGTTTTGGTAGTGGTGAATTGAAAATTAAAGATACCGACAGCACAAAGAGTTTTTTGATCTGCATCGCATCACTTATCATTTGCTCATCATCACCAACTTTTGCTCAGAAGGCATTCATGATGATGATATATCAAACAATTCATATCAAATCTTAATCCTCAAAAATTCATTGTTACCTGCCCATTCTCACGCTTCCGTCCACAACGTGTTATAAAGTAATTGTTATGTACAACTATTGCTTTATCACTTAATTGCTGGTGTGTAACGCAGCAAGCTCAATCGAGCAGAGTAAGTTTGGTTTTATTGAGAGAGTTGGAAAATTGGTTTGAAACTTGGTGGAAGCAGAAACATGACGTAATGTAAGATGAGAGGGTTTTGAATACAAGTATTTGTTGCACAAAGGACGACCCATCAAAAAGTTTGAAAATATGACATGACATAGTCTACTTAAGAGTTTTTTTGGGCTGATCAAAATTGAGAAATTATAATACATTTTAAAAGTCATATCTTCTTCAAATGACGCAACTTTAAAAAATCGTTTCCGACAATGAAAGAGAATTATTCCATTGAGGTACATCCTTAGGTAATACTTAACCTTATGACCTCCACCAGAGCATTAGCGCAATTAGGAACAAAACGAGTAAAAATTCAGTTAAGGTTGACGAATCACGTGTAGTTAGAATGCGAACGGCAACAAAATTATTGTTACGCTTTTGGCCGCTTCTTTTTGAAAAACAAAAAATGAAGATAATAACTTACTAATATTTACGCATTATCTCAAAAGTAAGGAATGATGAGACAGGCAGGAAGATATTATGCCATCAAGTATCAAGAAATGGCAATGGTGATACATTATATTCAGAAAGACTTCATATATTTCCATCATTCCATCTTCTGTACACAATAAATTAACCATTTAACTACCCCTTTCTCTTTCACGTTGGTAATCAGTGATTGCGGCAATTAACACGAAAGTTATATAATTGCGTTTAATTACATAGGTTTTGAATGGGTTGCCTGAAATTTTCTCAGCAGGAATAGTCCATTATCAAAACAAAAAACCTAATTTCTGGACGTTAAGCGGAAGAACTTAAGGAACTAAAAAAAA
>JAQGAP010001969.1:0-17065 GCA_034697805.1 Orchesella bifasciata | reverse complement strand
TATGCCAAGCGATACATTGAGGCTGGCGAAGAACTGTTTTATGACTACGAGGATGGTACTTAAAACTTAATCATAATAATTGCAACTTTATTTCGATGAAAGAAATTTTTACAATCCAAATTATTGGTGATTTTTAATCTTCTCATTTGATATAGTTCTGGAGAAACAACAAAAAGCTGCAGAAGGTGCCAATCGGGCAAGTCGAAACGAGTAGCATCATAAAACAGCAAAACTCTAGAAGAACATGTAGAATTACTCACAAATCAGCTATATAAGAATAGGATGCTAAGGACTTGACTTGAGTAGGATATAGGAAAAGGACCACCGACCTGTGTAACATTAAGTTATTCACAAGTGATAAGTGTAAAGCAATGAACCGGGTTTCTACTAAAACTATGTAGATTATATCATAAAATACCTTGTGTATTGTGTCTGTGATGTTGTTGAGGATAACGATTGTGATGAAAGTTGGAACAGTAAGATTATGTATTTAGAGATTTAGTAAGCGTTTCCTATTCATAGTATCTTTAGCTTAGCCATTATCTCTGTCGTATACAAATATACCAATTACTGATATGAATGTTCATGCGAAAATCTTGAAACGTTCATATTAATTCTCTAGAATCTCACATTGACCCATCAAAGTTAAAAATTGTAACTCTTTCCCATTGTTTTTTTGTATCTAGTCCATTTCATTTTGTCGCTTTAATTTCTACTCGGGAAATAAATAAAATGAGTTGGTAATGAAAATTTATCTTTGTTCGCCGTATAAAATTGCTTGAATCACCAGCATTTGTTCGTTCAACACATTTGTGCCTAAGGAAGGATGTGCCTAACGCCTACACACACCAAAAAGACATCCGATACGGCTTGTGTATATCGGCTAGGTACATATTTGGAAGGATGAGATGTGTATTTTGCCAAATGCATTTGTTCTGGATATTTCCTTTCTGTTTTTACCCAACGCGAGGTAAGCGGCAGTTGTGAAAATACCGCAGCATGTATCTGCTCCTACATGTGAAAAATTTGGTGATTCAATTGCTCTTGATCCCCTCGGCATAATATCCTTTACGTGCATTTCTTTGTGTCAACAAGAATATACGGCTCGTTTTCTAATAGAATAGCACTCCTTTTTTGCTAATTAATTAGTTTCAGTGATCATTCACTTGTGGAGGATATCATCTTTAGGACAGTTGTAATTAAGGGTTAATTACAGGTGAGATTAAATTGAATTTGTGAATTGTTTTGTTGTTTGTTGAGCTTTTTGTTTCAGTGTTTTATGATGAAGTGATCAGGGTTTGAAGGCTTAATTATTTTTATTTATTTTCAGATCTCAACTGAAAAATGGCACCAGCAGGAAGTCAAGCAACGAGAGCCCCAACTCGCGGGGGTGGGGATTCCAGCAACAAAGTATTTCAGGATCGGCAAAAACCGGCGGAAATTCGGAACAGTAACATGATAGCAGCTAAGGCTGTGGCTGACGCTATTCGTACCAGTCTTGGTCCTCGGGGTATGGATAAGATGATCCAGGATGGGAAGGGTGAAGTCACTATTACCAACGATGGAGCTACTATCTTGAAACAAATGAATGTTTTGCACCCAGCTGCCAAAATGCTTGTTGAGTTGTCAAAGGCACAAGACACTGAAGCTGGAGATGGTACCACTACCGTTGTCGTCCTTGCCGGAGCTATTTTGGAGGCGGCGGAGAAGCTGTTGCAAAAGGGACTACATCCCACTCAGATTGCTGAAGGGTTCAGGTCTGCGGGGCATGCTTGTCAGGAAATGGTTCGGAAGGAGTTGGCAACCCCGTTGGATATCAATGATATTCCTATGGTCATAAAGTGTGCTTCAACTAGTTTGAATTCGAAAGTCGTTTCACAGCAATCTAGCTTGTTGGCACCTATTGCCCAACAGGCTGTATACCGGGTGATTGATCAGGACCATGATACCAACGTGGATTTGAAGGATATCAAAGTTACCACAGTACTTGGTGGAACTGTTGAGGATACGGAGTTGATGGACGGACTTCTTCTTCGCCAAAGGGTTTGCGCTGGACCAAAGAAAATTGAGAAGGCAAAGATTGGATTGATTCAGTTTTGTATCTCTCCACCCAAAACGGATATGGATATGAATATTATCATCAATGATTACACTCAAATGGATCGAGTTTTGAAGGAAGAGAGGAACTACATTTTGAACATTGTCAAGAAGATTAAAGCGTCTGGATGCAATGTGTTGCTTATTCAGAAATCAATTTTGCGGTAAGTGCTCCTGTTCACTGTACAATAAACTTTCTTGCATTATTTTTAATGAATTTTTGTTTATAATACAAGTTTTGGTTCTGTTTTTATTAGGGATGCCTTAAATGATCTTTCTCAACATTTCTTGGATAAACTAAAGATCCTCACCATCAGGGACGTAGAGCGTGAAGATGTTGAGTTCGTTTGCAAGAGTTTAGGTTGTCGACCTATCGCATCGTTGGACCATTTCACTGCAGAAAATTTAGCATCTGCTGAATTAGTAGAAGAATTCAGCGCAAGTGGAACCAAACTTGTAAAGATTAACGGGACTGCAAATCCTGGAAGAACAGTATCTATCCTCGTCCGTGGATCAAATAAACTGGTTTTACATGAAGCCGAGAGGTCCCTTCATGACGCCCTTTGCGTTGTAAGATGTTTGGTGAAGGAACGCGGTGTCATCGCAGGAGGTGGAGCACCCGAGATTGAGTTGTCTGTCCGTTTGTACCAAAAAGCTTTAGAACTGACTGGAGTAGATGCCTATTGTTACAAAGCCTTTTCCGAAGCCCTTGAAGTCATTCCAATGACGTTAGCCGAAAATGCCGGTATGCCTGCTATCACTACTGTGACTCAACTCAGGAAGCTTCATGCGGAAGGGAATAAGAGTGCTGGTCTTAACATTAAGAAAGGAGCTATCGCAAATATCCTGGATGATAATGTTGTGCAACCAAGTCTTATTACCATTTCAGCAATTAACTTGGCTACTGAGTTTGTTGCTGCCATTTTGAAAATTGATGATATTGTTAATACCGTACGTTAAGCCTAAATGGTATTCTTATTAAATACTTATGCATTCTTTTTCTAAAGTGTATTAACTAAAGGTGTGTGTTAAATGGTATCAGGTAGCCCAGTGACAGCCATGCATTTAATATACCTAAACTTTGTAATTTGTTGAGTTGTTGGCTGTATTTTGTTTTTTTTTTCTGCACACTTTTTGTACCTCATATGTTGCTGTAATTCTTCACAAACTTGCGTAACGAAAACATAAAATGCAACCATTCAGAAATCAGTAATAAAGATAACTAAACTATTAACTCAAAACTTTGCAAAAAAAACTAATCAATTTGGTTGACTTCATATTAGCTAATGTTTCATCTAATTGTCTGCTGGCCATACTCATATAAGGCTCAAAATTGTCAAGGTTTCTTTCAGTAGGAAGACGCTGAAGGCAGGCGCATTCATATTTATATCACATTGTCTTTAAATTCTGGCTGTAGGAAGCTAAACGAGCAGTCCACGAAGGGTTGGAACGATTATAAACCATTGTATTCTTTCAAACGTCTCATAGCCTGAGTATCAAAATGACCTTGAGAACTTTTGGGGACATGTACTGCTGGTGTTGCCACTTGGAGGATGCCATGTACTCATGCAAAAAATGTACTAGGTCATACCATAGACGATGTGTTTTTGAAATGCCCAATTATCCTGATCCACTTTTTAATCCGGAGTCAATGGATCCCTCGTCGATGGGCAGTTGCCCTGAATGCGTTGCGGCTGACGAGACGTATGATAAGTGTCATTAAACATGATAGACATTAATAATCCTAAAATCTTATGCATTTTTGGTTTTGTTTAGTGTCTTATACAGCATGAAAAATGTACTTCCGCCACAGCTTAACTACATATTGCATTATGTGATTGGAAAACTTAAGTCGGATGACTTCATGGTACTTGACAGCATGGCATTTATTTAACTGCCTTTCTAAAGCAAGAATAACTTTTATCAATATCCGTTTTCCATTCGTTGATAGTTCGAAAAGTACTATGATATTCCGAAGCCGAAAGCTCATACTAGGTCGAGAGCAGTCATTGTAAAGTTCATGGATATTCTCACCCTTGAAAGGAACGTGCATAATGAGGTTTACAAAAGTCTGGAAGGTTTCTTCGGAGATGCCAAATGGATTCGACATAATGTTGCTGTTCTTTCCGGGCGTAGGTTTTCATTTCTATAAAAACCAAACGCCAGCAATAACCTTGAAAATGCAAAAATTGCAATTCCCTAAAGTATCTTAAATTCAACTTCAGGAAAATCTGATGAAATGACCAATGTGGAGAAGTTGATTCATCTAATAGCTTCGGAAATGCTGACAATTGATCTGTGCCACGAATGCTATGTTCGAAAGCAGGGTGAAAATTCAATGGAAAATTTGTTCATAACTGCGTGCTCTGTAAGCTCAAATCACTCCTAATAATTTGGTAACCTCTTGATTTGTTTTTAAAAATGTAACTTCAATTATTATTCTAACCAATTCATAGCGCCCACACCTTCTTGGATGGGCAAAAACAGACGGTATAACATATTGGCCGGTGAAAATAATGGGAATTGATCTCAGCAAGAAAATAGCTATTGTTCACACTTTTGGTGAGCACAAGCAGTTGGAGCTACCGTTACGAGATTGCCTAATTTACAGTCATGACTCACCCAGTTCCAATAGAAAGCTACAAGGACAACTGCATGGATGGAAGAAAGCATGCAAGGTTGAATTAAATATGCGTATAAGATATGACATTTTGATGTGTATTTTACGTATCATTTCAATTTTGGAAAAGTAGGAGATGAGGAGACACATGGAACTAGTAGAAGAAAAGCATGGGAAGGTTGTTTTAGCTGAGGAGAAAGTGAGAATCAGGTGTACTTTGTCAGAGGCAGTTCAGCGGATGTTCCCAGATGTAAGTTGAAGGGCTTGGGAAAGTTTGTAGAGATATGATAACTTTTTATATATGAATTGGTTTGGTTTTAGTGGAAACTCAAAATTATGAATGCCACTGCATTAAAGTATGCTGATGAAGAGGACCTAGAGAGGGAGATAGAGGTTCGAGAAGTAGTACAGCAAGCTAGTAGTGCTGATGACGAAAGTAGTACCACCGATGAAGATTGATTACTATGAATAGTTCTGTTAGCAATTAACAAATATACAAAGAAACTACAAGGGCTGCTGATGTCAGCATGACAGTAAGATGCTTAATGTAAATGTTTATTGTGTTGAATGTCTTTTTTCATCCCACTACAAATTATTCATGAATGAATTTCAAAGTATTTTATCAATAATAACACTGCCTAGGTTATAGCTTACGCTCCTTGTCCTTACATAGGGAGTTTAGTTTATTGCTTTCTTCGTTTCGGAAGCATTAACTTGTGCAATGCAACATCTAATATTCTATTCATTGAGTAGTTGACTGGCACTACCGAAGCACCATTTAGAAGACATTGAAGAGAGTATTATGTAATGTGCGGAAGTGGTATGTATTGCATCAGGAAACATTTGCTAAACTATAGGACCATCAATTATATGTGCTTACGCACATTTTAACTACAAAGGTAAAAAATTGTGACTAGTGTGACCACAGCTTCGTTGACAAAGGATTGGAAGGAAATCTGGGGTAATGTGAAACTCATTCTTTGTCAATGTCCACAACTCACAACTAAAGCTATTTTCGCATAAATATTAGGAATTATTTAACTTTTAAAAAGTAAACTATCGGATTTGCCGTTAAACTTTCTTTCGCTGAATTTGGTAAAAAACCCAATCTTCCAAGAAAGATGGAACAAAGGCATGAGTCCGTGTAAATGTCACTGGAATGTCTAGTTGATCTAAAACATCTTCAAACATTTTTAGAGCTTTTGGAGAAGAGCTCCCATTGCCATGAGTAAAGTATTTTCCATTTGAATTGAGCACTGAGAATGACATGTTTAGTATTTTCTTGATGAAATCCCATAGTTCACCCTAATCAAAGTAATAAAAATGACACAATGATTGAGGATAAACACCAAAAATGCTGACAAGTAAGTGTTAATATTTTTGAATTACCTGAGGCGTTGGTGAAATAGGAATGTCTGTCAAGTCTGCAATCACATAATCAAAGGTCTTTCCTTCCATCTTACAATTGTCCATGTAAAGCATGCAATCGCCAACAACAATCTAAACAAGGTAGAATAATGCGTAAAATATGTTGTATTCAGCAACCATTTATGTGCATTCAACGTACATCATAATTTTCGCCTTTATAAGTATCCAATGTATCTCCACAGGCCGGACGTAAGTAGACCTTACAAATTTGCATGACCATTTCATCAATCTGGAAAGTTTAAGAACACACATCGAACAAGCATTGCAGTATTATGTACACTGATCTGATGTAACATTTATACAGAGTATGTTATTACCTCCACCATTGTTATATGTTTTGGTTGTTCCTTCCTAAGCTCATTAAGTAAAGCACCATCGCCGCCTCCAAGTATAAGAATTTCTTTATCCTTGTAATTCTCTGTTCCTCGGCACATAATTGATTCTGTGTAGATCAAATCGGATTCTGCAAGATCTAATTGGGAAAGTCATAATGATCAAAATCCAAGTTTTTAAGGTATTCGAGTAAATCTGTTCATTATTTGGTTGCTTACTTTGCAAATCATCCAGCACCAACATATTCCCAAAAGTGTTGGAGTGCAATATTTGAATGTGCTGAAAAGGAGATCTATCATCGTAAATCACTTGATCGATATCGTATTCCATGATCCTTTCATCTATGACAATTCGTAAAATACATTCATTATTTTCAGCTCAATATTTTGCATATCAGTTTCACACACATATTCTACAACTCATATGAAAACTTTATATTCACACAGTATAGCAGCCACAAGAAAATCAAATATAAGAGTACACATTGACACTGCACTGAAATAACTATGTAATGACAAACTTATTCCACAAAAGGAAACAAATACATTACAGTTAACTAGCAGTTACATAATTAAATTTGTATTCATTGTTTCTAAAACTCAAATACAACGCTTCTTTGTACTCAATATTCACAGAAGCTCCATTGCAGTTTCATGAATGAAAAACACGAAAGTAAATTTAGTTTAATATTTGAGTTAAATATAATTTTTGTTAATGGTCTGGACTACAACTTACGTACAGCTCTTTCAATAGTTTCAACACAATAACCATGCAGTAATAATGTGTGACCGAAGAGAAAGTTGATAAAGCAATTAAGATTTTTTTTACAAGACACCGTATAAAAGTTTGCATAGAATCAGAATCAAAGCAAAAGCAAAGCTGAAAATCAGTGTAAAAACCAAGCTATGCAACGTTTGTCAAACAATTAAAGCTCAAATGTTGAACATAAAACAGGTAAAAGTTTTTTTTTAGTTTCATGCAACCTGAGGAAAGGAAGTAAATATCGAATGGTGTGCCCCTTTTAATTGCAGGCAGCGTTACGCTTTTGAATTTGTTTCCCAGAGTCCCCCATGCCAATTCTAGACCTCTACTCTCCTATAATAATCATCAGAATAAAAAACAAACATGGTACGTTTCATATTACTTTGCATATATCCAAGTTCAATGTTAAATCATGAATGAGCCACTAAATTTAAGGGTGAAAAAATTAATTATTCAAAAGTTAATTTTGTACCCAACCAGTAAAAATCTAAGGCTGACTTCCATATTTCATCCAATTACATCTTCATTCATATACACATACAGGAACAACTACATGTTAAAATTTCTACCATTTACCAAAAACCGTGTACCGTTCGTAATCTAATGCATTTCTATCCACAAAAACGTGAATTAGAATTAGCCAATTAATTAAGGGGCGACTCGAAAGGTCGAAGGTTTTGCTACACAGGTCTATATTTAAGGTATTTTAGTGTAGTTAGTCGGTGACTACATTTGCTTAGTTTGTAACATTTTTGGTACAATACAATAATTATCTGATTGCATGCGCCAATTTGGAACAAGTTATGTTTCTCAATTATTAGTATTATTTCATCATTCCTAAAATCTATAGGCTACAAAAATTAATCCAATTGTGGACTTGTTTACACAATAATTTAAGAAAATCTGGAAAACTGACTTTCTCCAAAAATGCTACAAAATGCTGAAACTACATAATACGTATATTGAACAAGTGGGAATGTAACACACTACGTACAACATATTTAATTCAATTTCAGGTGGAAATGTCCTCAAAACTTTTACGTGTGAACAATCCTAATTTAAACGCAGAAACGCATGGAGCAAAGGGCACAATAAACTGCAAATATACAATGTAAAATAACAGCAAATATATAAGAAGATCAAATATAATGTTTAAGAAATATAGAATTACGCAAGATTGAAAACAGTGACATTAACAATACAAGTGTAGTATAATAAAAACAGAAATAATATTCGAAACGTCTTGTAGTAATCTTCTAAAACAGGAATATATAAATTACATACTAGTCAATAGTCCTATAGAAGATTTTCTTTCATGATTGAAAAAAGGATCATGTAAAAATGAAACGGAATCTTTGTTTCTTTGCTGCGTTAGCGTTTTGTACATTGATATTTACCTGTGGTAGTCTTATATACATCTATTAGAGCCCCTCTTCTAATTGCAGGCAAGGTTTTCACACGCTCCACCTCCTTTCTTGCAGCAAACGACAGTTCGAACTCTCTCACATTCTAATTGTTTTGAGAAACCATCGCAGTTTGGTCAGAAGAGTACGGTATGCATTGGGAAACATTGTAATAATACAAGTTACAAATTATTAGTTGCTTTTGGCAAATGCGGAAATATTGGTTACTAAACTTTACCCTACCAATCCTCACGTATTTACATATAGCTCAATACAATATTAATTCAATGTCAGTCACCATAAACAAGTATAGCACAATAAATATAGAAAGAAGGGTACCAGACCAGTAACTCATTCGTATTCAATTTTCCGTTAAACTTACCTCAAGGGAAAGCAATGGTTGTGCTCCTTCCTCCATGAAGTAATCAATATTTATGGTGACAAGCCCATTGGGGAAAGTTCTCAAGTTGACTATGCTTAGCCGTGGTCCAGAATAAACAGATAGGTTGTCACCAATCGGAGAAATCACCTTTCCCATAAGCTTCTCTAATGAGTTGACACCCATGTGCTTTTCCAGCTCTGATACGATCTCTTTCTCTAGTTTCTGGAAGCCTGATGGGAGAAAGTAATGAGAATTAAGCTAATGTAAGATGGACAAATTTTCTAAAATCACAACCAAATTTCAAATACCTTTATCAGTCAGATAGGATGGGTGGACACTGAAATCCAATAGTATTGTATTTGCACAAGAACCCATTATGATTTTGCTCGTTATGATTGCGGGAGCGTGCGTTTCCAATACTTGTCGCTTTCACTGAAGTTAGCAATGATAAACTTTTTGTAATTTGTTAAGTGTGACCAAAACCAAAGAAAGGTGAATAATCTTTCTGAAAATTTTTAATATTCTTTATAGAAAGTAGGCCACAGAGTGCAACTATGAGATGGGAAGTCCAATCCACGGCAAAATTATTGCACGTCCGAGCCCCATGAAAGCTAGCGAAATATAGACAGGACATACTATTCTGCAGACCCCATATGTATATATCATGACATCGAAATACATGAGCTCTTTAAGATTTTTTCCAAACTCACCACGCTACTACTCGCAAGCTTTCGGAGATTCCTGATCAACGCACTGTTTCGACTTCCACTTGTACTACTAACGTAGTAAATAGGCTGATACATAGGTGAAAAGTATACTAGACATTATGCAAGAAATACCTAGAAAACTACCTCATTTCATCTTCCTGGTACGCAGTCCTTGTGTCGTTGCGATGAAAATGTTTCAGATCTTCAGTAACCTTATTATTATTACTATTATAAATGACGAATCTTTGCTAACCATGCACATTGCCTTACAAATGGCATATTGCAAATTTATATGCACGTAATAAATACATTCTTGAGTTTCAGGTGTTAGATAAAATTCGTTTATTAAACATTGTTGCGTCCGACATTCCGTTTTTGGCTACCTCATGCATTAAATTTTTTCTTGCGTCCAGATCGTTTAATACACATCGTAATATCATATATCATTATATATATCAACAGGAATAGAAATGCAATGATGTGTCATCTAGTCCGACTGCTGTCAGATCATGTAAAACATACTATAAGCAACTTGCTATGTCCTTTGTAAAAATGGATGGAGGCAAGTTTTAAGAACTAATACATATAAGATTTCCTGTTAGGCCGTGACATATTATCTTCATTATTGTGGAGACTAGATATAATGGAACCACGAATTAAGGACCATTTTAGAGTATTATTTATCTCTAGCTACTTTCTCTTCCATATGTAAATGGTAACTTGTTGGATCGCTGATACTGCTGATTACTACAGCTTCCAAGACACTATAAATGCAAGCACTAAATCTTTAACAAGGCAAGGATTAATGGTTTCAATCAAACATTCGAATAATATACACAAGTCAGTGGTTAAATAGAACAAAATTAAAACCTAATTTACACAGATTTCTGCCTGATTTGTTGCAGAAGTATAAGCAGCTTTTTGAGGCTGTATGCATCCAAAGAATGCATCGAATTTTTGAATTGGTAAGCGCATCAAAATACCTGAGAAGATATACTAATGCGAACTTTTATTTGTGCCCTTTTTTCTTATCTTTCTTACCGGCTTTTTTCGGCTTTGTTTCTGGTGATTTAGTTTCTGTTGGCTTTACTTCTGGAGATTTAGTTTCTGTTGGCTTTACTTCTGGTGGTTTAGTTTCTGTTGGCTTTGTTTCTACTACTTGAATAGTTTCTGTTGGTTTTGCTTCTGGTTTAGCTTCAGTTGGTTTTGCTTCTGATTTTGTTTCTGATTTTGTTTCTGTTGGTTTCGTTTCTGCAGGTTTTGTTTCAGTTGGTTTTGTTTCCGTTGGTGTTGTTTCTGTTGGTTTTGTTTCCGTTGGTGTTGTTTCTGTTGGTTTTGTTTCTGCTGGTATCGTTGCTACTATCTTTGTTTCAATTTCCTTATTTTCAGTAACTACTGGAGGGCTGGTAGTAGTAGTATCAGTACTGGGGGGTGATACTGGACTCGGCTGGATGAGATTGGGGGATTCGGCTTCGGTACCGATGAGACTTAAAGGAGGACTCTCGAGCGATGATGATGACAGTAGTGTCTTCTCACACTTGTGCCCCAGCTCAGCCAACTGATTGTGTAATGCTCTAGATTTGTCGTCTGATTTTTGCTTCAGTTCTTCCAACAGTTCTTTACGCTCATTTTGCATTGCTCTACATAAACCTTTCATTCTCTCTAAACTTTGTTCTGCATTGGTCAGCTCGCCTTGAAGTTTAGCATGATTTTCTTTCATCAGTTTTAAGGCTGTTGAACTTTCCTCCCAGCGGTTCTGCCATTTCAATGTCTCCTTTTCCAGATCTCTGGTGCGACCGGTAACCTTGAAAAATATATTCGTTATAATTGAGCCAAGCTGAAAAATTTAAATGTAGTACACCTTTGAATACTTACTCGTGACATTTCTGATTTAAACTCTTCGTAAGCACCATTTGTTTCTTTTAAGGCCTTTTGTAAACCATTAAATTTGTCATCATAATTTTGTAGCAAAAGTCTTAGGTTGATTTCCGTCTCCTTTGCTTCCTTCATTTGCTCTCGACTCTGAATGAGAGCAGTTGACAATTGCTGCATTTCTCCGAGAAGCTTCTCCTTTTCTTGTGCATTTTTGAGTCTGAGTTCACCCAATTCTAATTTTGCTTCTTGAAGGGCTGATGAAGTTTCATCGATAACTGATTTCATAACCTAACACAAATTCAAAAATAATTACAAGTGTGTTCTTCGAAATTTTCTGCAAAGAAAGATAAATTTAACTACTAAAATTACCTGCTCTCGTTCTTCATAATGCGATTTTAGAGTTCCTATTTTCTTTGCCAACTCTTCGTTTTCTTTCCTAACCTAGAAATGACATTATGAAGCTTTATTATAAACCCTGAAATATTTCATTGGAGTTTTAGCAATATGTATATAGTAAACTGACCTGCATCGTTTCAGATGTTATAGAAGCCAAGTTTTCATTAATATTCTTAATGAAACCCATGTTACTCTGTACTTCTTGAGCTAGTTCTTTCCCTTTTTCATTTGCTTCTGTAATCTTAGCACTACTTTCAGCCTACAAACACAAACATAAAGTTCATATTAAAGTTTGTCCCATGGTTCTTCAAGATCAACAACATCAGCACATCACTCACCTTAATGAAGCGATTCTGCTTTTGAAGCTCACGACACAAGGCCTCCAGACGATCTTTAACTTGATTTGACTTTTTCAACTCGCCTTGCATGCTTTTCACCTTGATCTCCATTTGCTTAATGTCGCCCTGCAAAAACATCATATTAAACTATCATAAAAACGAAACTTTCACAAGGTTTCAACGGCAAATGCCATCTTAAGTTCAAAGCTTACTCGAAGGCGTTTGTTTTCCTTTTGGAGTGTTTTCTCCATATTTTTTGGAGCTTCTTCGGGGTTGGAATTTGCAGCTGGATTTACAGCAGGCTGAGGTGATGCACTTGCGGCGCTCATTGTTAATGTATGATTTCAACTTATCGAATGTCAGATCAATGGTCAAATCTGTAACAAAAAAAAATGTGATTAATAAAAGAAACAGGGGACGCTTTCATATATGTACTTTCTTACGGTCTTAATACATACGTTATAATACAGTCAGAAAATTTCAGTCTTTGGAAGTAGAATTGCTTGCGGATTGTCCTTTTTCTCAACAAATGCCCCACTTCCGCTTCGATAAGGTTCAGCTTTCCGTCTTTGGATCTTGATCGTACTAACTTCTCATTTTAATTAGAAATCAATAGTCCTAAATAGTCACAACCTTTGTTCGATCAAACATCCAGATCCAAAGGAAGTCACCGAAGAAAAAGACACAGTCATCAAAAAGATGGTAAACAGACTCAAAAATTGGCCTTATTTATGAGCATGCATGCGAGTTCATACTTCGTGATTTTGAGATTTGGAACACGGAAACCGATTAAAATATGCGTCGAAAACGCTCACAAACTCACGAGGAGTATCCGATATACCTAAAAGTAGTGAGGAATACTGATAAAGTGATAAAAACGTGCTAATACCATCATCTTTGGAGCACAGCCATGGAACAGGAAGTGGATGGAAGGGAATACGGGAAACAGAGTTATACACAAGAAAGCTGCATTTACTAGTTTCTCGGGGACGAAAAGGTGCATAATTTCCGTGTTTTCATTTCAAATGGGATGGAAGCGTAAAAATACATGACATGTAAAGCCAATGCATCTGGTTCTGTTTGCAAAAGCTTTTTTGTGGAAGAAAGAATCATGATGATCATGATGATACATAAACATCACATTAGCTTTAGTGTTTAGCCACACAAGAAGTAGGTATATCGTTCCTTCAGATATTTTTGTGTACTTTTCCCTATGTGTATTAAGCAATGCTTTGAATATTCCCACACGCTATGTACTTTTCTACTCTGTCAAATATCCTATTCTACTGTTCGGATATTTTATGTTGAGTAAGTCAACAGAGAGAGAGATAGATACACATAAGTATAAGTGGTGATCTGTACTTTTGAGTTTTTTGTGATCAACTATTTTTTTTCATCCTCTTCTGCTGGTTACCAATATCAATATCCGCTGATCTGAAGATCTGAAGTCCGGCACGGCTGGTGAAGTTGCTGACGGCACCATTTAATATGTTGGATTGCTCTTGTGGAATTGCGGAATAGTTCTGGATCGGCTGGAAGATAGGAAAGGTGTCCAGTTTCAAGGTTTTGCGAGTCATTTCGGATTCGGATAAGGAGGTTAAAAGGTATGCATTTTTAATGAGAATAATATATTATGCATGTTTTAATGTTAAGCAGGTGTGTACTTGAAGGAAGCCACATTAGACCGAATAATAGAATTATGAAGATTGGAGTGATAAAGAAAGGCAGGGATAGACAACCGGAAAATGTGTATACCTTTGTAGCAAGGTGTTTTTGTGTGTAAATTAGTAAGCTTCGGTTGAAGTGTTTTCGACACGTATCGAAAATCAATAGTTGGGCTGGAATTACTTCAAGGTCTTAAATTGTTGGTAGCTGTGGAGTGGAGTGTTTTTCTTCGTGTATTCTAGTTTGTCACTTTCTAATTTAATATTCATAAATGCGTCATTTTTTGTTGCATTTTATTTGTGCTTTAGACTTCGATTACTTCTGGTTTAATCTCTCGTTATTAAGTTAACCTGGTCCTTTGTTTGTTGCAGGCTCCCCGTGAATAATTGAAGCAGTCAACAAGTGGACATACGGCGAGAGAGGAGTTGGGTTGGTGTCTTAAAATTTGCTTTATGTAGCAAGGTAATTTGAAAGGAAATTTTATAACTTTTTGTAATTTTTATAAGCTAATTTAAATTTCAGTTTTTAATTGGTAATTTTTCATTGTATATTTAGAATGAGTGAATCAACTAGAAAAACGGGTACCAGCCTTCTAAGATGGACTTGTGTACCTCACGCTTTAGTATTGTATCTTAGCATATTATCTGTCCTATTTAACTCATGTGATACTGTTGATCGGAGCAAATTTAGAACGTGCGACCAGTCAGGATTTTGCAGGTAAGATTACTTGTGGATATATTAATTTTATAAAAGCAGCTAGGAGTTATTGTAAAATACTAAAATGATGCCTTTCTAACACTATATACAGACGGCAAAGAGCAGTGAAAGATGGATACTCCAAGTACAAAGTTGACTTGTCTAATGGTCAAGTTTCATCTGATAAAGTTACGTTCAGTGTTGTAAATCCTGACGGTGGACACAAGTTTGTCCTTCAAGTAATCGCATATGATGGAGTGTTTAGGGTAAAATTTAATGAAGAGTCTCCTCTACATCCACGGTATGAGGTAGAACATGCTCTCTTACCAGATCTCAAAACAACATCGTAAGTTTACGATTTAGCATTCACAATTAAAGTTTCCAGCTAAAACTTGATTGCTTATATTATTTTAATTTGACCTAATTTAAAAAAAAAAACATTTTAGCATGCAAGTGTCAAAAGGAAGTGATTCGTGGACGTTAACCATAGGAGAGAACACTGTTGCTCAGGTTTTCGCTGATCCTTTAAGGGTTGACTTTATCTCGCAAGGCAAGAAAGTTGCCGTGTTCAATGGAAGAAGTACTCTGAAGTTTGAGCACTTACGACAGAAACCTGACGTGTAAGTTTAAATATTAACAGTATTGTGCTTCATTTGATTATCTGTCTATTACACAGTTGAAAGTTGATTATTCATACATAATGCATGAGTTAAAAAAATATTTTCATAATTTATAGAAACGAAGAACCAAAAGAAGGCGATGATTCTGAAAATAATGTTGTGGAACCGTCCATGTGGGAAGAATCTTTTGGTGGGAACACTGACAGTAAGCCTAGGGGACCTGAATCTATTGCTGCTGATATCGATTTTCCCTTAACGCAGTCCCTTTATGGATTGCCTGAGCATGCAGATACATTTATGCTGAAGGACACTACGTAATGATGATATATATCTTTATCATTTTAACATTTTGTTTAGATTAATTGTTTAGTAACAATATTTCCCAATCCCTTTACAGAAATAGTGATCCCGTACGGCTGTACAATCTGGATGTTTTTGAGTACGAGCTTGATAATGTTATGGCTCTCTACGGAGCCATACCATACATAATAGCACACAGGTGAGTAATCAATCACGTTTAGAATGAACACTTTATGTCTTCATTGTTTCCTGCTACTGACTCAGTGGTACTGAGTTCTACAGTCAGAATATAATATTCGTTAATAATTAATGCAATGAATGGTTTCATCTTTATATGCAGTCCTGAAGCCACTGTTGGAGTTCTTTGGTTGAACGCCGCAGAGACTTGGATTGACGTTGGAGTTTCCAAAGGTGGATTAGTTGACTCGATTGTTAATTTAGTTGGAGGTATGGCCGACATTTTTCTTCTAAAATAAGTTTTAACGTGTGTTTGTGTGTGTATAAGCACTATTTTTAGTCGTTGTTGACCTTTCTGGATGAAAAATTTAGTAACAGTGACTATATTATTACGAATTCCCAGAAGAGAAGTTTTGTATTTTAAAAATTCGTGCTTTTTTATGAATGCACTAAAGTTGTTGTGAATGCTGTTATATTAAGGGTTGGGCCTATGGTTGTGTAGTTTGACAAATATATTTTTTTTGGCTGAAAAAGTATTTGCTTAAGGCTGGGCTAGAGATGATAGTTAAAGTAGCGTTGAATTGTGTTTATTTGTTTGCTTCATTTTAATTGTCGTTGGATGGTGGTGGTGGTTATTATATCAGCGCTGCTGCACATGGGTTGGTATCGGTCTTTTTTCTTTTTTGTAGAGATGATAGTCTTTGCCAAGAACTCTGTTGCTAGCTTGTGTCTAACGGTCAGCAAGGTTATGGCACCGGGCTTATTGGGACTGTGCGACACCATAAAATGTTCAATGAAAAAGAATGGAAGAAATTTTAATGATTTTATTTTCGTACAAAAATAATCTAACATCGGTCTATTTTATTTTCCTTTATGTACTCATTACGCATAACCTTATATGTCAAATAAGCTAACTTATTGCCACATTCTGCTTCATGGAGGTATTATAAAGTTAAATAAATTGCTCATTATACAGGTTCTGAGGAAAACAAGGAGGGCAGAACTCGTTGGATGAGTGAATCCGGAATAATTGACACCTTCTTCTTTATGGGACCAAAGCCAGCTGACGTTATTAGACAGTATGGCAAACTCACCGGAACTACGCCTCTGCCTCAGATGTGGGCAATTGGGTCACATCAATGTCGATGGAATTACAACGATGAAGATGATCTTTTGTCTGTTGATGCCAATTTCGATAAATATGACATTCCTTATGATTCCATTTGGCTGGATATTGAGTACACTGATGGGAAAAAGTTAGTACTT